>KB663644.1:3808001-3853098 GCA_000349025.1 Anopheles minimus | reverse complement strand
CAATAGTTCCATAACATGACCTATTTGATTTCGATCTCTCTTTTTTTCCTTCCTTCTTTTTGTTCCCGCTGACAATCCTCTTTCTAATTCATATTCACTGTTCCTGCTGCCCATTTAGCTTGGGTTAGTGTTAGTCCTAATTTTTAAGATATTAGTTAAGAAACGTGGCGAACATCTGAAATATATTGAACTTAATTGATGATTATTTTATTGAATACTACTTAAATAAATAATGAATTACATTTTCCCGATCTGTTTTTAGCTACATCAAGAAGCTCCAGGAAGCCGTCAAGGGTAAAACCGCCGAAGAGATGAAATCCGAAGAGAATCAAATTAAAGTGACTGCACTAAAAACCACTTCTAACATTAGCACCCTGATCCGCGATCTGTTTCATTCGCCACCAAGCTTCAAATCAGTCGTACAGTTGTCCTGGGTTGTACCGAAAGGCAAGAAAGCGGTAAGGATCATTGGAAATTTATGAAAATGTGTAATAATCGTACTAAAAATCGGTATTTTATTCGTTCTCTTACAGCAGCAACAGCAACAGCGACTAGAGCAGAAGCAAGAGGATGGTAACAAGGCCGGAAATAAACGGCACGCAACGATCACGTTCGATGGCAATGGTAAATCGGCGGCCGACTCCAAAGGGCCAAAGCATGGAAAACCGAGCTCAGGCTCACAGAAAATGTATACGCCTCCGTCGGGTAAATATTCCGCCAAACTGCATCGAAATGGTGGTGGTGGTGGTGGCGGTGGCGGTGGCGGCCGACGTACGAGCGGCGGTGGTGGTGGCGGCAATTTCCGTCGTGGCAGTTTCGGAGGTAGTGGCGGCGGTGGCGGCGGTGGTGGCCGCAACAGTGGAGGAAAAAGGAAGTATTAAATTGTGACAGTGTATGGTTTGAGAAGGGGCGCGAAAGCACAGAGTACGCAGCAGGAATTTTCACTGATTTTTTTCTCTACCGCGCGCATTGCGGGTTGAGACCATTGAGGCCATGTTCTCTGGAAATGTTACCTCCCTGTACTACCAACTACAGTTTTGTCGTGATTATTTGGTAGCATTGTCAATACATTTTGACAATTATCGATTTTAACTATTAGCACTTCATATTTTAACGAGTCTTTAAGAACATTTGATTTATGATATTCATATAATACAGCAATTCTGTAACGATGCCTTTAAGATTTGTTTTTTCATGCAGGTGCACCTATGTTCACCTTCTTGTAATAATTATTTTACCAAAATGCATCATCAAGATTCCCAAAGTAAATTAATTGGATTTAAATGCCGATTGGACCTTCATTTCCAAATAGACAAGATTGATTAATTTGGCTGTGGGTTAGAGCCAAAAAACAGCAGCAAAATGGCAATCAGTTGTACAGCTACGAAGTTCGTTCGTAATAATTTTCCTTTACCTATTTCCCTTCCCGGAACATACCTAACTTTAACTTTGATGTAACACGATGTGCGCAAATATGAGAGTAATATATTTTTGGCGCACAAATCGGACTCGGCAACGGCGACGGACATGGCATGGAGCAAAGCAACGATGAGCAGCAAATTCTACGGCATCGAGGAACAAGCATCGATAAGGAAAGGGACGAATGAAGTCTGTTGACTCAAAGTCGCTACTAACTATCAAAACAGCCAGCCAACAACTACATCAGCGCTGCTACTATACATCTCACAGCAAATTTTATTAATCATTCTCTCCTAATTCCACTTTCCTTCCTGTTACAAATCCCCGAAGGTGAATGAGCCGATAGCTTGAATAGGTTACGGTGTATTAAGCACAATCGCATCAAATTGTACTCTCGCTTTCGCGTTCTTTAATGATAAACCATACCTGTTCACAATTCCATCGTATCATCCAGTGACATCAACGACAGAGCCGCCGACGACGACCACCATTGACCACGTGAAGTAATTCTCTTCCAGCGTGTAAGTCTGTTCGTATCGTACCGGGAGCCGATCGGTTGGTGTGCGGTGCTTAAATGACTATGGACAGAATTAACATCCCTCTGTCTAGCATTGTAAGTACATGCCCTTCCCCGTACCCATTGCTGCGCATATTTGGTTTGAAATGCCATTTTGTTCTTGACGGTAAAATGGTTTTGTGACCGGAATGGGTGGATATTGCGGTGGTACACATTACACACATGTAACCTAGAGATAAGCACTTTTATTTTAACCCATTATGAACTGCTTTCTCTACATAGATCTATTTCTCACATTGCGCAAAAAAGAAACGTTTCATTTTGTTTTTCTTTGTAAATTATTAGTGACACAATCTGATTTGAAGTGTACGTAAACCGCGCAGATTTGTGTGGGATTTTTCTACAGATCATTCAGTTTATTAACGTGTGTACTGAGTGGTTTATGTAATGGCAGAACCAATCAACCCTAAGCATCATCACGGAATCACACATGTGTTCCGCTGTGGTTGCATTACGCCGATGCAGTCGTACGTTTTGCTAATACCAGACTGCGCATGATGGCGTTACTTATATAGATCTTCACGCTACATTTATAGCCGTTGTGTAGACGAAATGAGTGAGGCAACACCACAATCCTTGTAGTGTGTTGCCCGTAGCCGAACTAACTGAACGATAGTGTTCTTATACAAACTTTACTACACGATCCTCCATCTACATTTGGTTCGATTTTCTCATAAATAAACACTTCGTGGTATAATGCAATCGGGTTTTGATGGCCGCTTTTAAATCCGAAATAATGAACGATTCCAGTTTCATTACCTTGCCATTATATTTTAATGTAAAATATGCAATAATCATTCACAAATGTATGTTTTCGCTATGTACAAATGGCTCTCCTCCGTTTACGGCCCGCAAATACACATTTTAGCTGATGCACGTTAACAAAATATAATGTTAAGCTCGTTCCTGATGCAATGCTATTGCCGCCTCGAACGTGTCTATCGTATGATCACACACGCGTTCCAAATCTTGCAATCCTCGCCGCAGGACATCAATTGCGCGTACGTGTTTAGCGGCCTGTATACGGAAATGCATTTTGTTCTCGGCCGGATGGGGCACCGTGTAGCCACAAAAGTTTACATCGGGACTGCAAGTGCATGAAATAGAGTTTAGGCTTGTCGACAGCCGAATCGATCGCAGTTACTTACTACTTGCAGATGATGCTTTTAAGCACATTGCCCAACGTGTGCCCTTCATCTTCGAAAACAAAGGTGCGTGAGCTTTCGCTTGAATTCTCGTCACCTGTGAGCTATTCAAGGGAAGGGAAGAAAAAGCGTAGTTTAATGGTAGATTGCAACAGAATTTCCAATAACGTGTTTACCTCCGCTAGTATCGGCATTGTGGAAGAAACAATCGCAATGAGTAAATTAAACCCGTGTGTTGGTTGCGCTGCTGGAACACGCTGTGTTGTTGATTGTTGTGTAGTTCTGTCAAACTTAAAATAAACATCGCACTATGGTTGGTGCCCTAGTTACAAAAAAGCATGAAATTTTTTTTTCGAGAAATAGAATTGCGAATACACTAAATTGCATAATGTTTTATAAAAAAAGTAATTTAACTGAAAAAAAGTCAAAATTTTTCTAAAACAGGGTTGTAAAACATGTAATTTGTTTTACATACATGTATGTTTATTTTTCTTGCTGTCTGTTCAATATAAAAAATTGACCATTTTGTAGCAATTACTGTAAATTAAACAAATTTTGTGGAAATTGAAAAAAAAATTTTAAAGAAATTGTCCCATGTATTAACCACTGTGCATTTCTGACAGCTGGAGCAGTGGTGCCAGTTGCAAACATGATTCAAATAAAGTTTGTTCGAAAATCTTTTGCCGTCATTTGGGCAGTGGCCATTTTGAAGTGAACATACAGTTCCAAAGAACGCAGTGACAACATGGAAAGTCTTTCAAAAATAATAGTAAAAAAGTATTTTCCAAACATTGAACACACAGAACTTGTAACGGATGCAGAGTATCAGATAGTGAAGTGAGTTAAACAAATGGTTATCTTTTAAAAAAGGAACATCACATCATTTAAGTGCCTATCGATTGATTCTAGGAACTGCCAACTGGATGATTTACTCAAAACCGAATCGAACCCCTACGCACTAGATCGGATTTGCGAAGGAGAAAAGCTACAAACGGCTGAGTTTTATGTACAGAAAGAGAGTATGTATTAGTTTTAGGTGTGTGTGATGGCCGTCCCCAACATCTAACTCTTGCTGTTGGTG
The DNA here is from genome assembly GCA_000349025.1 of Anopheles minimus. Classification (NCBI taxonomy): domain Eukaryota; kingdom Metazoa; phylum Arthropoda; class Insecta; order Diptera; family Culicidae; genus Anopheles; species Anopheles minimus. Next base: position 3,848,876 of record KB663644.1, on the reverse strand, counting down.
CCTCTCTATTTCAGAGGTTTATAAACGGAATTTTGCGAAATTTTATCGGAAAACTGAGAAGGATCCTCCACAACCCCGTACTGTTAGGCAAGTGGTACCATCGGTCGATAATGCACCCGCTGCTCCCGGTAATCAAACATCTTGTGATGGCAATCAGCCTTCCGTCCGCGATAATCAAACTTTGGCACTAGTTATTGCATCGGAAGGAGTGATGGAACCGGTTAGGTCGAACGAAGCAAATGGTTCACAGCATGATCCCTATCTGTTGCCAGCAGAGCAGATACAGATACCGATCGAAATGCCATTAGCAATCCTGCCGGAAGATGATAACTTTGGCAGTACCGATGTGGATGGAGCACGGGATTTTTTGCAGTTGTGCACCGGCGAGGAGTTGCCACCGATGTCGATGAGGCAAACGATGACGCGAGATATGCTGATTTCACAACTGCCCAGCATTCCAGTAGTTCCTCCGCTAGTGGACAACTTCCAGGAGCTAGATTTGAAAACCATTAATACGCCCATGTTTAAGAGACCGTTGGGAACCAGCACACCGCTTCCAACTGGGTCCGGTCCAGATGTACTAGTGCCGCTAACAGCACTGGATGAATGGGTCGCACAGGAAGTAGTTGTTGGGGGATCCGAAAATCCAACGGGTGAAGTTCCACCGAACGCCACGGTTGAACCAATCCCAACGGCGGTTGAAACGGTTCCAACGGCAGTTGAAACGGGTCCATTGCCGGAAAGAGCTGGACCTTCAAACTCAGTGTTACCAGTCCGGCCAGCAGCAGTACTAGAAAGCAGTTCCTCTTCAGAGCTGTCCGATACACCTGTAAAGCGACCAAAACGTGATCAGCAGGAAATCTCGTTTTCGAAACGTCTCTTACCGTTCGTTCCGATCGTATCAACGCCAAAGCCAAGACGAAATTTCGACATTTTCAGCTTTCCACGTCATACGATTTGGAACCAAGCGATAAAGGACGTTCAAAACCAACTGTCCGAAAGCTGCAAGCAGCTACAGTTGCGCGAAGCAGCCGTCATGCGTGAGGCAGCACCGGAACAACGAATTGACTCCGGTTTCCAACAGACACCGGACGATTTTTTGCACCATCAGCGTCCCACGATGAATACGACGGAAGCATCCTCCAACATGGTAACGATCAACCAAACGGCCAATAAGGAGCGAAATGTGCAATCGATTCAACTCGACACATTACTGACGGGCGATTACGTTACGAGTATGCAACCGAACGAACCGGATGCCCTGGGTTCAATCGATGGAAAGTTGACGGAGGTTTCGGACCGTTTCCATCTGAACACATTAACGGAAGCGACGGTAAATTATGCAACCAAACAGAACATTGTAAAACAAACTTATCCTTATATAACTTATTTTTTCTTTCTAGTCTACCAGCCAAGAAAAGACAGCAACGCAGCAGGCGGCGCCGGTAGAAAACGTTGCGGTACTAAAGGAATCTACTAAGCACAATGTTGGGCAACCGACGGTTGCTGCACCGGACTCACAACCACCGCCAAAACGTAAACGCGGAAATCGTCATAAGAAAACGGTAACAACTTTTTAAAAATACACTATAGTAGGCGTATTCAGCTGTATTCTTTTTTTCTGTACAGCAATCGAATGAAAACGAAAATAGTCCCATTCCGGATGTAAGTTCCGTGCTATTTGACCAGGCCAAGGAGCTCGAAACAATTTCGGAACAAACCGAAGCAGTGGAGGAGACATTACCGCTAGATGTGATGGTATGTGTGGGAATATTACGGCATAGTTTATAGTCCCAAGCTACAGTTTAACGCAGAATTGAGCATAATCCTTAAAAAGAAAAGAATGATGGTGTTGGTTTTGGAGGAAATAATTGACGTATCGGGTTCATTCAAACATGCGTCGAACAGGTATTTATCGTACTTTTTAAATATCCAGCCAGTATTGGTTTCGTTTGTTTTTTTTATTTGTAATTGATATAGATTGGAAAATACTCTGCATTGAGTATACATTTCAAATGCACAAACTCAACAAATATTTGAAAAGAGTAGTTTTCCAGTGTTTTGTATGATCACTTTTAGTACCCAACACAGCTGACAGGTCGGCAGCGGCATCGAAACCACGAGGTTCCTGATCACCGTAGATGGAATTCTGTTCCAAATGTTTTCTATTGCAGATTAGAGTTACACTTTGGTTTTTGCTTTATATTTCTGGCCACCGTTCAATCGGTTCTTATCCTCCCACCATAAGTGCTCGATGGGATCCAAATCTGGTGATTGACAAGGTGTTTTTAGTTGTGCAGGGGCACGTTGTCCTGTTGAAAGAAGTAGGCATTTTGTAGGTATAGTTTCTTAGCAGCAGGATGTAGGTTATGATTGAGGATGTTCAAATAACCGAACTTATCCATGGTTGTGTCAAAGAACTGCCAAGTACCAGCCTCTCTAGCAGCCATTGAACCCCACAATATAACGCTTGCTCCAATGTGCTTGACTTGTTGGGTCAAGTACTTGCTCCTAAGTGCCTCAATTCGACTTTCTTCACACTATCACTACCTAAATAGAATAACTTTGGTCTCATCTGTGAATATATCATTCCTCCAGAACTCCTGCGGCTTTCCGACTTACTCCCTTGCAAATGTCACTCACTTCTTCATACTAACAATCGAAAGAAGGGTCTTTTTCGAGCCATCGGACCTCTCAGATTGTTCTTATGATCCACTGGTCGAATAGTATCCGCTCTACGACTTTGCCTGTTTCGGGATGCTTGTTTCAGGGCTCTTCCGTGTTTCGAGTACCATTTCCCGTCCATCGCTTGCTGTCAGTATCCGTTTTCGTCCTCTACCGGGCCTTCGTACTGCCGCTTATGGGAGGTGAGAAGTTAAAATGACGAAAAAAAAGGAAACCAAGGAACAAAAACTAACTCAAGATTGAGATATAGACCATTTAGCACAGTATTCCAATTACGGTGACCAAAAATGTCGTGGAATCGAGACCACGCCGACTGCAAACCGTGCTGAATGCTAAGGCTGGTTCTACAAAATACTGGAAAAGTTTTCTTTTTAAATATTTGCTTCAATTTGTCCATTTGTTAGCTGGAAACTTGAAGTGTATACTCAATTTTACGATGTTCAAACAACTGGAGTTGTTTTAGATTAACTTCAGCTAAAAATAAAATAAACGAGCTAAACCGGATCATTTAGGACATTTAAAAAGTTCGATAAATATTTGATCGAAACATATTTTAATGAACCCGATACGTCTATTATTTCTTCCAAAACGAACACCATCATTCTTTTCCCTTTGAGGTTTATGCTCAATTTTGCGATCGACTGTACCTCTTGAGGACGGATAACATTATACAAATCTTGTGCCTACTTACAGATCGTCGATATACTGCTCATGGTACAGGGAGCAATGAACGATGAGGATCAACTCGGACATTCGATTGGCGTACAACGCTTGCAGCAGATGTTGCGTATAACATCGTCCCTAGACGCTTCGAGGTTTTTTAAAAACATCATTCTACTGAAACACGCTGATCTGTTGAATATTGAGTGTAACGCTGAGCGCTGTATTACACATGTTAGTTTGAAGCTGCCTCAAGTGGATGAACCGGACGTGCCTTAATTACCTTGTGTTGGAGGTAAATGTTATTTTGGTAGTGAATTTAATTTAAAGCTTCGGAGAACCACAGTAACTAATGGTTTAGTTAAACCGAATTTAATACGTTCTGCTTCTCTGTCGAAAAGGATATGATTACTTTATAATTGCATGCAGGCCGCATATCTATTGACGAGGCGAAGCCATTATTTCAATAGAATTCTACTTATTATTTATAGACATATTCGTTTCTTCAACATATTCCATCCTTTTCACATTGCGTTTATTTGACACAAATGTAATTTAATCAAATTTAAACAAAATAAAACTACAAAAAGGTTTTCTATCAAAGCAGAATAACTTAAGATATTGTTTTTCTGAACTGGCCTGTTCTATCGAGCACGTCTGAGAGACATGGCCTGATCGCCAATCCGTTTCCAGAAACCTCGGTCCAAGGCTGCATCCGATCTCCTTCAGGTTGGACTCCATTTAATCCAGCCATCGAGCTTGCTGTTCTACTCTACGTCTCATGCCGAACGGGTCAGAACTGTGATAGGTGCACTGAGTATATGACACCCAGTTTCTACTCCTCCGGTGGCTTCTCCTGGTCCGAAACAATTACAATCAGCCGATGCACGGCAGCTGCAAGCTCCTCCGGCCCAACTTGAATAGTTCTGCCACCAGTCCATCTTTGCCAGCTAACTTTCACGATTCTCTCTGCTTTCCTCGCCGGTATCTCCTGCAACCGCTCCGATCAGGTGTCTGTCGAACTTGAGATCATTCTAACGAATTTACGAATGATGCACAATAGTCCTTCGCATGAGCTAACTTAAAAAATGATGACATTACGGATAAAGAAAAGAATGAGGAGAAACCTAGGATGTCAGAAATTCCATAGGCAGACAGGAGTCAATTGAGGCTGTTGAGGGGAGTTAGGGTTACGAATTTAGCGGAATTGCGATGAGTTTCATGGCGATACGAATTGCAACTACAAACATAGCACAATGTTTTTTTCTTCCCTAAAGAAATGTGAGGTTTTTTATTGTTTTCTTAACAAAAAGGTCATCTGTACAAATTAATATTTACCGGCTAAACAAGAGAAAATATGCTCGTAATATTTTAATTGTAACAAATCTACCTAGCTCCTAGTAAGAATAATAAAAAAGGATACTCCGTAAAAAATCTTCACTCGCTGCTGTGCGTATTAACGGTTTTGCTGTACCGTCTAGTTTTTTCTTTTTCTAACAATACCTTACTATTAACAAAAATATAAATGTTGCCCTCTTGTTTTGTTGCAATAACAATCGTTGAACATATGTTGTACGTGGTACGCCGGACAACACATTCAAAACGGAGCTATGATTTTATAAATCTTGTCCATGTTCAGGGTTCGTCTCTGGCCTTGGTGTCTTTTCCTCTGGTAGGGTCATCAATATGTATTCGCAGCGTTTCCAGATACTTATACAAGTGGGGTTTCATTTTGCTGTTGTTATCGTTCGTCAACAATTGTCCAAAGCATAAGTTTGTATGGCGTGTATGTACTTCACCAACAATTTGCGACATTATCATCTATATTCTACACGCGCGTAACAACGTCGCTCTATCTTACTGTGTTGCGCTCATTTAACACGCCTTTCCCTAAGCCTACATCCTAGCCAATTGGTGGTTCGTGTGTGCAGATTGCGATCGCGTATTGTGCTGCGTTTGTGCATTCGTCTCGTTCATATTATCACGTTTGTTTCACTTGTTCACTTCTTGTTTTGTAGTAAGGCGCTTCTTGTAGTCTTTTAGGTTGTGTTATGTTGTGTTTTTAGGACAATTTTCGCTTAGCGTAAGTGGCATTCTAAACTAACACCGCCTGCATAATGGCTTCACTGCAAGCATGGTTTTCAGGACATTGTAGAAATATTCGCAAAACAATGAGAAACGATAAAAAGGGTGTAAAAAAAGTTGTAAGTAATCTTCAAAAAATCTTTTTTTTTTGTAAACTCTAGCAAACGAGTTTTTCCGCTTCCCTTTAGGGCGTTCTGGTATTGTTTATAGTAAAAAAGTAGAAATAGAAATACTGATTTTTCATTCATGTTGTATACCAATGGAATAATGTTTGCTGTGAAAACTGCCTTCGCTCGATGGCTTTCGTTGAAAATCTCAATTGTACGCCGCGTTCTGCCACTTGGAGTGTGTGCGTGCATGACTTTACCTTAAACAAACCCTACGCCGGTCCGAGCAGTTCGGACAGCATTTCCCGACTGGAGAACGCATTCGCCGTGATGCCCGTGCGCGATCGGCTTCGGTTAAGCTGTGCGCGCCGCTCGGCACCGGCGGGCCGTGGTCCGCGCCGTCGCCGTTGCTCCCGATTGCCGAACGCCGAACCGGTCTGTAACGCTTCCAGCAAACTGTCCATCACGCCTTCCTGCGTTTGACCCGCATCGATACTGATCAGATCCACCTTGCGCTGCTGCTGGCGTTCGAGCATTTCGCGCTGGGCCCGCTCCTTTGCCTCCTGCGCCCGTTGTTTCTTCTCTTCCTCCTCGCGCAACCGCAGATTGTCCGTGTGCGCTTGCACGAACGCATCCTTGAACGTTTTGATGTCGGTGAAGAACTCCTCCATCGTGTACTTGGCCGGATCGAAACAGTAGTACTCGGACAGGCTGGTAAAAAGGGATTCCATCTGGGCGAGCATCCGTCCCAACACTTCCACCTGCGCACGGCACTCGACCGCAAACTGGCCCATCACCTCGAGGAATCGATCGTCTTCGCTCTGGGGCACCTTGTTGTTGTTCAAATCCGATTCGAGGTTCTTCAGTGAGTTGTTCATCTGGCGCATCGTCTTCTGGATGGTGTCCAAGCTGACGCGCGATGCTTTGTCCACGTGCGAAAGATCCTCGTTGAACGTAAGCGCTTCCGGGAACTTGCTCTCGATCACCTCGGCAAGGTAGTGCAGAAGCGTCTGCTTGTTCTCGTAGTCCTTCGTGCTGGACAGCTTCGGCAGGAAGCTCATCTCGAACCCGAACGCTAGCTCCTTCTTGGAGCCCGAGTTCATGTAGTTACCGAGCAGCAGGATGAGTTCGAGCACCTTGGCAAACTTTTTGCTCGTCTTTACCTCCTCGCAGGCAGCCGTTCCCGCCACTATGTCCGGCTTCACGTCCTGCACCATGTCCGGAAGGTCGATCTTGAAGCTGAGACTCTGCAACCGTGCCCCGAGTCGCTTGATGTCACTGATGGTGGCCGCAAACCGTTCCGCTCCGGCCAGATCTTCGCCCCGGGCCCGTATCTCCTGCAGGCGCTTCAGTTGATCCGGCGGTGGCAGATACTGGATCAGCTGCTGCAGCACACTCGGGCTAAGTACGGAGGTATCGCAGCGCAGCAGACACGTGCGGATCTGTTCGTACGATAGGTGCTTGAGCGAACCACCCAACAGGATGGAAAGGTTTTGGGCGGCCTTCCCATCCAGCACACGCAGGTCGATGTTTTTCTTCGACGACTGCGGCCGATCGTTGGCATCTTTGTCGACCGGTTTGGCCGGCTTGGAGGAGAACTTCATGGCGAGTCGCGCGAAAATGTCATTGTCGGCTAGCTTCTCCTCTTGCACCTGCACCCAGAACGAGTTCTCCGACAGCTTTTGCGCATCCAAACCGTTCCAGTTGGCTCGCTTCATTGGACCATCCGTGTCCCACTTTTTCTTCGGCTTCAAACCGTACGGCAGAGGTTTCGGGGCGGCATTGGGGAAGGGCGGGGGCATACCGGGTGGCCGGAATCCACCGCCACCCATCATCATCGGTGGTGGAGGAGGTGGACCACCGCCCATACCGGGCATGGGTGGTGGAGGTGGCGGTAAACCACCACCGGCCCCGGGGAAGGGTGGTGGTGGCGGTGCTGGTGCACCACCAACCATTACTGGAATTGCACCCGGGCAGGGTGGAGGAGGTGGTGGTGCCACTGTTCCTGGTGCTCCTCCCACTCCTCCAGGTAGCAGTCCAGGCGGTGGCGGTGGAATGTTGATTTGAGGTAGTTTGCTTTTACCCTTCGGCGACACGATAACACCGGTCGCTTCGATCTCTTTCAGCCGATCCTCGAGCGCGGCCACACGGGCTTCCGCCTCCTGGCGGGCAGTTTGTAACTCGGTCATACGCTTCTCGAAGTCTTCCGACTTTTTGCTCTCCATCTGCTTCGTCTTCTCCGCCATATCGTCCAGCAGTGTGCTGGTGTCGATGTGGAAGTCCCGACTATCAAAGTTCGGATCGTACCCACTCTTGTGCAGGACTATCTGTGAGACGCACTCCTCGATCAGCTTAAAGTATGCCGGCCGAAACTGATGATCGTCCCGGATGAAAAGCAGGTGCTGCAGAATCGACAGGAAGTACGGTTCGCAGCTCGTGTCCGCGACCAAGTTCTTCAGCAGCTCGAAGCAATCGTTCATGTCGTCTAGCTCGAGCCGCACATTGTCGAACCGGTTGCTAAACTCCTCGAAATCATCTTCCCGGTAGCCGTTAAAGATCTTGAAGTGGTTCACCAGATTCTCGTTTCCGCTCTTCTCCACCATCTCCGGCAGCTGATCGATCCGTTCGTACATACCGGCGCGCATCATTTCGCATCGCAAGTGTAACCGGAAGTTAGGGTCGGTCGGCGTGTTGATGAGACAGTTGATGAAGATCATCGTGCTGCACGTTAGCTCGTAGTTACGATCGTGATCCAAGAACAAACCCTCCACGATCGGGCGGAATCGTTCGGAGCGAGGATTCCTCATCGAGCTCACGTTGGTGATCGCTCGCAGCACCTTATCGTACCCGTTTCGATCTTTCAACAGTGTTAAGGCGGACAGCAGCTTGATCGCTTCACACATCGTCTGCGGGTTGGTGGCATCGACGCACTGTGCTAACAGCAGCACAACCGCGTGCTGATCCGGCGTCAGGATCACGTTCAGACCCCAGGAGTTGTTCAGAATCGCCTTCAGACATCGTAAGCATTCGTACTCGATCTTGTGCATACGGCGGGGCACCGTTTTGCAGTACCGTAGTAGATTAACGATTTCGTTGATGCCATCCTCGCCGAAGTCTTTGATCCAGCTGATCGGGTTGCTGGTCAGTGCTACGCGGAGACTTTCCAGACATCCAAGCAGCTTGTTGGAACGGTTCGAATAATCACCTTCGTGGAGGTACTGTACATAGTCCGAGGGTTTTTCGAACCGTGAATTGGCACGATGTTCGGCGGATATTTTACCTGTGAGCGAGAGCAAAACGAAAGTTCACGTAGGAATTAGAAGCAATCAGCTGAGGAGGCAGTCTTAGTAATATCTTTGTCAGAAAACAATTGCCTTATGATCGATCTTGAACTCTGTGATCAATTTAACAGGGATATGAAAACTTCACGACAAGTTTGCACATAGCTCTTTACCATTTAAAAATTTCATATTTGAGAACTACGGTTTGAAGAATACTTAGTTATTGTATAGTAGGTGAAAAATATCTTATTTCGGGACTCGGTCTTATACATTTCAGATAGTAGGACGATGAAAACTTTAGAGCCCATCTTCTATACGCCATTCCATCGTTGGTGTACGGCTATTTTAAACAGCGTTTACCTACAAGAGCCTTAAAAAGTCAGTGCAAATCCTAGCGTTGGATATTAGTGATGCAAAACCCAAAATTATGGTCGCACCACTAGTGATCTTGGCGACTAATTCTGACCTGAAAGCAATGGTTATATGCGTATTGGTGATCGTAGCTTTGAAGATCATCTAAAGTCACATATCTCAGATAGTTAGAAGTGAGCTCCGACATATTGCCACGATCATCAACAGTCCATCATTCCACAGACTAAATAAATTTTTCACACAAACCACTGACCGGCAGGCTCAAATCTGGTTGCATATGTAATGTATATACTGGTTATGACGATACAAAAGCTAATTAACTACTGACTAAGAAGGACAGTTTGTTCCTTTTTGTACAAGAATATTACAATGTGATCTAATGATCCCAACATTATATAGCAGGGTCAGGTACTACCCGATTCAGGATTTCAAATATCCGTTTCCCCGTTTTTTCTAGGGGTTTCCTGGGTTTTTTCCCAGTTTATCCAGGTTCACTTCAGGGTTTCACTTGTTGGAGTGTTACAAATGGATAGTGGAGCATTGCAAACCCCTTTCGGAATCGCACAAAGGCAGGAGACTTTTTTGCAACTCGGCTCTGGAGCTGTCTACACGCCACCACGACGCCGTCTCAAATATAAACATTCGAACTGGTAACAAAAAGGTATTAACAACAAATTAAAAAAAAAATAATGGGCTAAAGTTTGTTAGTGGAAGGACAATGGAGGAGCCGTTACAATGACGAACTGTACGAGTTGTACGACGACCTCACTGTCGTACAACGAACTAAACTCGCCAGGCTCCGGTGGACTGGCCACGTCATGAGAATGGCACTGGACGACCCAGCCCGTAAAGACCTTTTAGGCCATCCACATGGACAGAGGATATGCTTGTGCTACTACCACCAAGAACCGTGCCGGTGACGGCTCCATGCGTGGTAGGCCAAAACTGACTCCTCCTCAGTTAATGCGTTCTCCATCGACCATGAGCGGTACAGAGGACTTCTATAGCAGGCCAAGACCGCGAAGCGGTTGTTTCGCGTAAGTAAGTAAGTAAGAAAACTTAGTACTGTAAGGTATTTGTAGTTGTTTAAAGCTAATCTGAAATATAAAGTAGATCAAGTGCTCGACTACTTTCTCCAGCTGGCGTTCCAATTCCACAGCCGAGTTGCAAATTTCCGCTGACTGAATGCAATATTCCACAATATGACTGCAACGTTCCACAACAGGTTCGCAATACATACATGTACGATACATCTAAGTCAATGTATTGTGTTATTTGTGAGACCCCAAATTAAAGATAGAGGAAGAAGAAAAGACTGGGACCAGGTAAAACGTGCAGGCACACCATACCCAAAATGATCATACCAGCGCGAATCCGAAGAAGACATAATGCATATGATATGATAATGAAATAGATTATATTAAAAAAGGTAATATGGAAAAAAAAATCGGTTTTTAGGCTAAATTCCCTGTTTTCCAGATTGGGTGTCCACCCTGATCTCAGTCTCAGTTCTCACAAACACTATGTCCAAAGTTGATGAAAAACCTCTTAATAATAATGAACAACTCAAGGAATTATATTCGTAAGATACCGATGGTTTAGTTACAGTATTTGATTGTCGCCGGACAACCAAAAATAGATTATATTATTACTATGATACGTTCCACAGAAGGGCCTGTTCAGAGGACTACTACAGCAGGACAAAACCCCAAAACGGTGGTAGCACTTGACGAGTCTGTCTCTCAGCCCATTATCTTTTAACTAAGATTTAAAAAATTACGTAAATAAAATATCGTAAAATAGTATGATGCTCCTAAGGGTTTTCCACACAACATCAATCTTTGACCTACATATGGCATTCAATTGCGTTCGATCATGATAAATAGGGCGAAAGAAAAAAAACCGGCTACAAAAACAAGAGCCGTACTATTTTTAAGCTGTTTACAGCATAATTTGCGTTCCTCATTCTCGTGTGGTGCGGCACAGTGTTTCAAAAATGAACTCCGCACAAAAGATTAAGTACACAGCGCATTAGTACGTAAGTCGAGCAATAACATACACCGTCTGTTCTTCATACGGGGCAAATGAAACCGAATGATCATACTTCATTTCGCTTCTTCCAGTAAACAGTTCAAGAATCGTCGTTTATTACCCTTCTACCGAAGGCCAATTGAATAAACAGACGATATTTTCAAAAACCATTAGTGGAACGTTAATTATAGCGGGATGGTGTCATCGACGAAAACATGCTTGCTTTCTTTCAGCAAGAAGAAGTCACAAGATAGATCACTATTATCTGCTGGTGCATTGGGTTGAAACGTGCAGTATTGGTGTTCTTCTACACAAACACATTTGCACAACACGATTGCAAATAAATTATACACCAAACGAGAGAGAGAGAAAGAGAGATCAAGCGGATGCTGTAGCACACGTCATTGCAGCACGGCTGGCATGAGAACAGGATCATGACGCGAGGACCACGATGGTGATGTAATGCAAACGAGAGAAAAATGATAATGAGTGAAGAGCTTTCGAGAACCGTGGAGCGGTTCATACGAGCTCCGTTGGCTCCATCTGTCCAGCTTCAATCGCTGACTAAACGCGTCGACCTTGAACTTGCCGAGGCTAAGAAGCGCGAATGTTGTGGGAAAATAAGATGCAGAAAACGGAAGGCTCAACACGAATCTGTTGTTTGTCGGCCGGAACGACTAGACACCCGCTCGCCTATTATGTGGCTTTTCTTTCTGCAAAGGGAAGCAAAAGGTGGAGTGACCAATCACCACCACAGGGTATGGAATGGAGCAGTTAAATATGATCGTCTACCCTCTGCAAGTGGTTCTACACTGTTCGCTAGAATGAACAGCTGATGGCTCAGCTCTGTAATGGCTAGAAACGTGCAGAAATGGCAAATAAAAGAATGCACATTGGCTGAGGTACGGCGCGCCAGAGGAGGAGTGGATAAGCGGGCGAGATCAAGTGAAGCGTTTGTTTGCGATCGAGCGCGAATGCAGCGGCACATACAGTGCCGGCCAAGAAGCCACTGAGTGGTTGTGTTGCTGCTTGACGTAATGTGTGGCATGTGGCCTGGCTGATGCGCACGTGGCGCACCTTGTAGATAAATGGGAACTAGCGTAGAAAGAACCGCACGAGACGGGTGCGATACGGGATGACGACGATGATGATCATCTTTCATTGCCTCGACAGCAAAGAGAGAAAGACAAAGAAGCGTTGTTTTTGCGCGGAGAAAAGATCGTTATGAAATGTAACAATATTTGTGTGTCATTGCTCAATGCGCTGTGGCTGGGTTGTTTGCTTCATGGCAATGAAGCATGGCGCAAATGATCATTAAAATAGTGAGCGTTCCATTACACATTGCGCGCGATTGGGAAGTTTATCCCTTCAGAACATTAATGATATCTACTCAAAACCATCTGGTTTTCTACGAATATAATTCCTGGATTATATGGATCCTAGAGTTCTTCTTCTTGGCCTACCAGTCTGATTTGGTCTTGTCAGTCATATTTATTGGAGAACAGTCCGGATGGTATACCAATTTGCCTCAGCCACTGGGCAGCCTAGGATGGTTCTGCCATAACTTTCTAATAAATGTTATATCGTTATTCGATGCTACAACCGTTTCGCGGTTCTGGCCTGCTGTTGAAGTCCTCTAAATCGCACACAGTAGAGCGCCTTCGTTAATCCGCTATCCTCCTTATCATAGGGGACAACACATCAAAGCCATGACTTCACTTCCATTTGGACACATCACGCCTCCTCTGTCCCTGTGGACTAGGCTGGGGAAATATGATTCATTTCGATGAACGCGTGCGGAAGGTCAGTCGCACAGTTAAATTCGAAAGCAGTGTTCTTTTACGCACTTGTTAAACAAATACTTTAAAGTATTTTTCATACCAGTTCAAAGCTGTTAAACTAATGTTTGTAAATTTAGAGTTCTTATCGTTCTGTTTTTAACAACATATCAATATACAAGTAATCTTGCTTCGAAACCTTATCGATATCAAATATTGAACGATATTTGAAATTTAAAATCATATTTTTTCTATCAATCTAATCATTCGACAGTTCGTAGTGCTAAAAAACTGAGAAATCACAATTGAATTGCGACTGAATTCTATTTCGCCGAGAGAATCGCAGCAGTTTACTTCTTTGCGTGCGGCACCAGCAATACGACAATCTCTTTCGCTCAGTTTGCTTATTTGTGAGCACAGTCGCACGCGTGCGGAAGACCTAACAGTTCTCTTTTTGGCGTGCGGTGGTCATCCGTTCGGTTGAGCGAACTGATCATGCCTCCTAGGTCTCGCACAATTAACCCATCTCTTATATGAACATTGTTGGTATGCTAAGTGCATGACAGGTATTATGGCAGGGGCAGTTATTGCATTATTGTAATAAGTTATAGGGAATAGGAATCATGTTGGAAAAATTCATGAAGGAATAAACAGTTGAACTTGATCCTCCAGCACGGAACATCTTTAACGAATTTACGGGATGGGTTGTCCGGTGCCATTCGCACCACATGGCCAGGCCACCGGAGCCTTGTGAGTCTAATTTGTTACACTCTAGTGTTATTATCGTAGAACTCTATCAATACGCGGCCAATCATCTTATCTCCCTTACTAACGCGTCAGATTTGGACAGGGTTTATGTCTTAGAGCCGACACTGAACCTAGTACTATATAGATTATATTGCATTTCTCCTTCGACCGTTGAGGCAGGTGTTCTGAAGGGATAAGGTTCCTCAGACTGTAGAAAGGCCGGATGGCGGTCAGCATCCTAAAGCGTATCTCAAAATCTATAATACATATTATTGGTGTTGACCTTTAATCCAAGGTTTATGTGATTGTGGGCGACTTCAAAACTGCTTTCATCTCTCATCATCTCTTTCATCTTTCACAACATTTACGCCCCGGCCAGATCGCTCCGTGCTAGATCATTTCTTGACATAGCGGAATGTCGTACGCGTTTTGGTGCGTTAGATCCGTTTATTACTATGTGCCGTGAATTCAACGCTGTTTGTGATCGTTTTGAACCGGACTTGTCGCGTACCGTGTTCCTTAGTTGTATACGTGAAGCGCGCCCAATTACTTGTTAAATGTTAGAAAATGTATAACCACGCTTCAAGGGGGCCACATACGGTCCGTTGAATTTAAATAAAAATACAAATACAAATATCTACCCAAAGTAATGTTGAGTATCTGGTAAATAAAGATCAGTTCTTTTCATTGTCATTTTGTCAAGGTCGTATCGTCAAATCTCCAATATAACTGCCCAATTGCTTAGTGGAAAGGATTCGTTGAGCAAAACAACGTTCCGGGATGATCATTATTCACTCAAACAGTCATTGAACATGCAGTTGTTATTTGCTATTAAATTATCTCCCCTGCTGACCGCTGAAGATGGACCTGCCATCTTTGTTCACACAAAGATGAGACATCCCAACAGTTCACAGATCCCAACAGACACCGTCACGAGTCGGGTGTAGGGATCAGAACGAACACACCAACGGGCGGATCATCTGCCGGTTAGGAGACTCGTTGTTTCATCAAGGTGGAAAAGAACGGTGTGTATCGAATGATGGAAGCAATTTTTGCAAATAAAAAGAAAGATGACGGGCGCGCGACGTTGTACACCGTCACCCCAAATGGCGAAACGGCGCGATATGTGCTTATAAGGAACGTGGCCATGAGTCAACGGTGTACCGCGTAAGCTAACCATCAGCGCGCGTCCACTAGCGGCTAACCGCCAACCCATTCACGACGGCATTCTCTGGGTATTGCTTCGTTTAACCGTTTTCTTATCGAGCGACACATTTTACGTCCGCGACCGCAAGCGACAGCAAAGAAACAAAGTCTTGCTCTGTGTGTGTATGTGTGTTGGTTATCGATTGAAGCTTTCTTTGCGGAGTGGCACCGGTGAGATATTTCCGAGATGGCTTCTCACAGACGGCCGTAAGAATGCTGACAGACGATACAACGGACAGAAACAGTTAGAACAAGATGGAAGTGCACCGGAAAACGGAGGTTCTCGCCGATAGCGATAGAGTACGAAAAGCGGAGAACGTAAAGATAGGAAAATTTTAGTGTTAACCGAATCCCCTATGCTTTTTTTTCTGTTCAAGAATGCGAATAAGCCTGATAGATGATTTGGGGATGGATTTGGGCGTCAGCGAGTTCGTGGAACTCGTACACTGTAAGCTGGCGCGGTCGATGATAGAACGCATTTGCGTGTTGATAAAGTAAAGATAATTTATCATTTTTACGAACCCGTATTCTGTCGCGCACATGACAATCCGTGACCGATAGGAAATGTGTTTTCGTAACAGTTTTTGTGCATTGCGAAAATTTCGGCAGTTTGTGCCAATTCGAACAAATCAATTAGGCGTCGTCCATACATTACATAACGCTCGAAGGGGAGTTCGCTTAAGAACTTACTACTGGTTACAAGTAATTCGGCATTCGGAATAATCACATGCTCCGTTGCAGAAAGTATTCTAATCGTTATCAATGTTTTGTAAAATAGTTGCGGAATAGGTAACACTTCAAATTAGAATCTCTATTTAAATTAATTCCAGACTCAAGCTCTATTCGGGATTTGTTCTGATTCCATTCCGATCTATTTTAGGTCATGTAGTTGTAAATTCTATAATGTTTTGTTGTTTTTTGTACTCCTCATTTTGCTATTAATTAGTGTTGGAAAGTAAAAATTAAATGACTTGTATAATTGTTTATAGAACACTTTTACATATTTCATTCATTTATCACAAGAAAAACCTTGAAAAGCCTCACAGCCTTGAACTGATTTTCCTGTAAACGGATTGGAGAAAAAGAAGTTGCCGGATTGTAAACGGTAAAAAGAAGAGATTCATGGAGTTGCCCGTAAACGAATCACACTTGATCTTTCAAAAATGCTACAATGGGTTAAAATCACTACATCCTTTATAGGTTTGTGTTTGTTCACTCAACAATTATCTTCACGACCAGGCTTAGTAGTTACCTGTATGATATTTAACGTGCTATTTATTATTTTATAATGAGAAGCAATTAGTTTTTGTTTCGTTTAGTTAAAAAAATGGGGAGGAAAGGAAAAAGGAAATCGGTCTTTTTCGTCTTTTTTACGTTTTGTTACAATAGGATGGGAGCGGGTCTAAAAATCCAAATTTTAGCGTTACGTATTTTATGAACAACGTCTTGCAGCAAACGACTGAAGCTCTTGCATTACAAAGTTCAATATTTTGGGTTCCTTTTCCGCTTTGAGGCCGATCGGAATGAGCAAGCGATGATGCACTCATGCGTGGCAAGCTTGACAGCAAGCGGGGGCGTCGATTCTGTTGCACATGCTCAAAACGCGCGTAAAACTCAACCTAAAAGTAAACACACCACCAATTGTTTCCACCTTCCCTATACCGTCCGCGCTCGTACGCATGACCTGCCGTACCCAACCGTACCAACCTGTTGCATTCTCTCTACTCCCACTTTAATACCGCTAATGGATAGGTTGTGGTAACCACAGCAACCGGCATAGTAGTATCGTACTTGTGCGCGCGTCATTACACGCTGCTGCTACGATAAATTGAAACAACCAAATGCGTTTGGGCAGCCGCTTGTTTACACACTGAATCGCTCTATCACTTTTGGAAGCCCCTATTTCGGTTAGAACGCGACCGACAGTAGGTGGGGGTAGTTCAAGGTGGACACATTTCCCGTAGCTATGTCGAAAAACGCAAAACCCAGAACAAGCGTTTCGGGTTCGGAGCAAAAAAAAGGGATGATAAGACACATCGAGCGCGCCAGTGCGATAAGACAATTGTAATTGTAAGGTCCAAACACCACTACTGAACCGCTATTTTACACATTTAGTAAATACGTAAATGCTGGTCCTGTGTTTAAGCCACGCTTATCGCCAAGTTTGGATTGTAAATGTTTTGTCTTGCAATAATAGCACGGCTGTTAATCACAGAATTTCCTGTTGCTTTTGTTTTCGTTATGCTAAACCAACTTTGGAAGCGCTATTGCTGCGCGTAAGAGCGCCCAAAATATGATGTGTGAATGTCTGCACTAAAAGCGACTGAAACGATACAGGCATCGTTCGGTTGAGCTGCTGTTGACATGCTGTCTTTTTCACAACGAGCGATAAGGAATCCCAGTTCTCTACAGTACAACGAATGGAGGACACCGTGATGAATATCCCCGGTCGGAGCGTATTCCATCGCCTACTACTCGACGCATGTGGGACAAAAAGTCAACGATTGCTATTGCCATGTTGACGTGAAGCGCGGGTAATTTGGCACGATAGGGACGTTTCGTCGCTGAAGGTATATTTTTGGAATTCCAAACCAAGGTATGACCTCAGTGTGTACTACCTTCACAAATTTCACACCACGGAGAAGCATTTTGACAAGTTAATTTTGTAAATTATGCGGTGAAGACAGTTGCCTGCTCTAAAAATACACCCGCAGGAGAAACCCCATCAAAGAACCATCCTTGGGGTTTGAATTTTGCACGTATTTTCTCCGTGGCACGGTGCACTTGGTTAGTCGTGAATTCCGAATGCAGTGAAACACAGAACGATTCCCCCACTGGGCCCCTGCCTTAAACTGCGCACGTTAATGCACTTTGATGCGATTCTTCTTGCTATGGTAGCGATCGTTGGTTTTGTTTTCGTTTCACAATCTCACGGGTGTCTTGAGTGCGGGGGTTAGGTCACCCCCGTAAAACCCCGCTTTCTGCGCACAGTTCGCTATCTTGCACCACGCGGGTACACGCCCCACTACCGATTTCACCCTGCATTTTGCAAGTAACGCTGTGAAGGATGTTTTTGTGGGTCACGATGGACTTCAAGCGTCGCGCGTAATACACTTCAAGGCTTTTGGATGCAGGCTGTGCACTGCAGACTTTGACTGGAAAGACCTTCTTGCAAAAGAGCAGCAGCGAATGGGTGCTGTGGTGGAAGACCTTGTCGCATCCTTTCCATCCATTTGCCAATGTAAATAAACAAAACGCAACTAAAAACGAACATCCAAACGCAGTTACACGCTTTTGCCGTCTTGCTTGTGCTGCTGTTGGCGTGACCCCGCCGAACCGCGTCTTTGTTAAATGCGATGTCCGCTTTCTGGTTGCGGTTGCTGTCCCGTCGCTTGAGCTCGTTGTATCGGTATGTGCGCGTTCACCTTTCGATCGCAGCAAACGTAGACGCCTTGCTAAGCTTACCTTTCACATGCATATCGATCATCTTGCGCTTCTCCTCCAGCGGTTTGCCCAGCAGCGGATCGCGCTTGTCCTTCGGAATGTTCATGTCCTCGAGTATGTCAAGGAAATATTTGTTGACTTCCGCCTCGGTTAATCGGTGTGTTTCGCTGGACACCCGATCTGCGTCCTGGCCCGACAGTGGACGGCCCCCGTTGAGGTTACCGTAGCTGCCCCCATATCCGCTGAAGTTCCCGCCAGCGCTGCTCGGTCCGTTCCCGTACACGCCACTCCCACCATGCCGACCAAGCTTCTTGTGTGGTCGACCGAGCAACGTATCCAGAAAGCCACCCGATTTCACTCGATCGTGTTTCGACATTTTTCACGCATTCGCGACACGCGGTTCGCAACGAAAGCGCCAATGGACACTTCAATTCGATATTAAGTAGCGATACAACCTATACGCAATGCAAACAATAACACTTCGCGACATATATTTTATGAATTAGAACACGAACGAAAGAGCAGCGATGCTCCACGGCTGACATCATTTCTTCTTCTTCCTTTACGTTTTCATCGCACCCGTCGAGGTGTGTGTGTGTGTGTAAGAAACGGGTCATGTCATACCGAATTGTTTGACAACTGGTGGCCCATTAATAACTGTCAAAAGTTAGGCTGAGGTCTCGGCTTTTCTGGGTATGTGCATTGGAACAATCAACACTATCAATGGGAACAGTTATTTGCATCTTTGGTTGTAGCTTGCACGAATTTCTAATTATATCCTGCGAAATAAAAAAATAAGTGAGAAGTTTTGGTTTATAAATTATTTTTGTAAATCGATTTTTTCGAGAGATGATCTGACCCGGCCTTTCCCATTTTCTAAACTGTCAACGATCTCAACTGTCAATGGGACATTTCCTATCGGAACAAAAGGTCTACAGAAATTTCTAGCGAATAGGTGCGTGTTTTCTTGTTCGCCAGAGTAATTTGTGTTAATTTAGGAAAATAAACTTGCTAACCTTTTACCTCTTTAATAACTACAAGTTTAGTTGCGGCATTATCAAACTTCTGTGTAGTTTAATTCGTAACGCATTCTCCCCGTAATTCCATTACATTGTAGAACAAATATCAACACGAGATGGCACAGAGCAAACTGAATGATTTGGCCGGAAAATTCGGCAAAGGAGGTCCTCCCGGATTGACGACGGGTCTGAAGGTGTTGGCAGCGGCTGGAGCGCTGGCGTACGGTGTTAAAAATTCCTTGTACACCGGTATGTATTGGATGAATATTGTGCAGTAATCCGGCACCGGACGGTAGTGTGTACAGGAGTGATGCAACCTAACCTCTATTTGCATGCTAGACTAGAAGCACCGGTTGGATGGGTTTTGTGTATAGCGGGAATGAATGACTACAAAATGTACGATCAATATTGTAATCAAATGTGGAGAGAAACTGCATAAGAGATTCCAATATTAGCGGTATTACCATTCCACGCTTAATAAATCCCATCTAATTCGCTTCTGTAGAATTACATGACATTACATAACACTCGGTGCAGTTCCAACCCAGACCAGTCAAATGCCCATCAACATGGCTAATGTTTATGTTTCTTGCTTTCATTCCGATTCCGACAGTCGAAGGTGGTCATCGTGCGATCATATTCAACCGAATTGGCGGTGTCGGTGATGATGTTTTCGCCGAAGGTTTACATTTCCGCATGCCCTGGTTCCAGTATCCCATCATTTACGACATCCGATCCCGGCCACGCAAAATTTCATCTCCGACCGGTTCGAAGGATCTACAGATGGTGAACATTTCACTGCGCGTCCTGTCGCGTCCAGATGCCCGCAAGCTACCCGTCATGTACCGGCAGCTGGGCCTAGATTACGACGAGAAAGTGCTGCCCTCGATTTGTAACGAAGTGCTGAAGAGTGTGGTAGCGAAATTTAACGCTTCCCAGCTGATTACCCAGCGTCAGCAGGTATCGCTGCTGATTCGCCGGGAGCTCGTAGAGCGTGCGGCCGATTTTAACATCATTCTCGACGATGTGTCACTGACGGAGCTGAGCTTCGGCAGGGAATATACGGCGGCAGTTGAAAGCAAACAGGTGGCCCAGCAGGAAGCACAACAGGCTGCGTTCTTGGTGGAACGTGCGAAGCAGGAACGACAGCAGAAGATTGTACAGGCCGAGGGTGAAGCGGAGGCGGCGAAAATGTTGGGTATTGCCGTGGCTGAAAATCCCGGTTATCTGAAGCTACGAAAAATTCGTGCCGCACAAAGCATCGCAAGAACGGTAAGTATTGGACGATTTTCCAGTGTAGACTTTATGTACCATTAACTTTGTTTCCTTTTTTTTTACAATGCCCCATCCAGATCGCCAATTCACAGAACCGTGTCTACCTCTCTGCCAACAGTCTGATGCTGAACATTCAGGACGATACCTTCGATGATATGTCGAAGAAAGTTTCAAGTAAGAAATGAGAATTACTAACGCCTTCGGTAACGGAGGCACCACTAACCGAGTCTAGTCAACCGAACAATACTAACGAGAAGTTGACGTTGGGTGTAGGATTTCATCCACCGTCTTCTACGGGTTTCCCATACGCACAAGAGAATCCTTTTTAGATGAAAAAATGTGTAGAATGAATTAATAATTAGTATACTGGCTTACCGTAGCAAGTAATTGCCTTCATTACTCGACAATGCATAGTTCGGTACACTTTGAGTAACCTTGGCAACATAGTGAGCCAAGTCTACTTAATAGAGAAACCCTGTAAGCTTTCATGTAAGCCATAAAGTAGTATTAATAAATTATCCTGTTTGCCGATAAAGAACCCATAAACTAACTGAATGTTGTTGAAAAAGAAGATAGAGCGCAATTCCTTATAACATTTAACATATTTTGTTTTCGATTAACGTAATGAATCGTTTGAGACGACCACTGGAACTAATCATAACCATTTTTTATCTATCTTTATTTCCCCTAGGAAAATAAGTACGCACGACAGGTGCATTTAAGAACCTATTGCCTCTAAAACCGATCATTACCATACCCGCGAGAACAAAACCCGTTAATTAGAAACCACTAGTTGCTCTTAAGCTGCTGAAAAGTAGGAGCAAAAGAAAACACAACTCAACACGCGCGATTCGAACGAAAAAACGAACCGCTCCTTCCTCCTACTCCGGCAACGATGTGCTGCTTGCGGGGATGAACGGATGATTGGTCAGGAAAATTGCTAGATGGATCATGTGCAGCGATTTCGTGTTCCTTCGCCCCGTTTTGCTTTGCTCGCAACACGTTTAAAAGTCAAAAGACTACAGAGGGGATCATCGATTTAAAAAATAATTTTTTACCTTCCGGGATGTTGGGGCTGTGTGAAGTAATGGCAGGATGATCAGAGGAAGGTGCAAAAAAAAACCAAACCGAATCGCGTGTTTGACTCGTTTTAAAACATTAGGCCGAGTATGTGGGTATGGTAATAACAATCTGGAAGGATGTAGGCCGCCAACACGATCTGGATAAGCGTGTGTTTTTTTGTGTGTTGAGCGCAGGTTGCATTTTTGTTTAGTTTAGTCATATAAGAAGGTGCATTTTGTGAACGAATAAAGTAGCATGGAATTGGGTGCTCAATTCCTGTTCCCCGAGCCACCCATTCCAATGGTGTGGTGGTAGTGTACACGAAGTGAAAGTACTACGTGTTTATTGCGAGTTTTGTTTCCGAAATAGAAGAGCAGCTTTCCTATATTACGCATGCACCCCATCTTGTGGCTACCGACCATCTGGATCGTCTTACTCTGTACGCCGTCGTGCTGGAGCGGGAGGAATTGGCATATATATTTTGTTAAATTAACGTTGCAAAAAAGAGGATTTTTAATTTATTATTTTCTTTTTAAATTTATTTTCATTTTATCGATCACCGTTTTACGTTTTCTCCATGAAAATTGCATTTCACGTCGAAACGATCCAGCTGGTCGGATGGTGGGTAGCGGATGGTTTAGCTCGTCAGCTTCTTCCGCAGGAGAAACGAAATCGAAAGCAGCCGTGAGCGCGAACGAAAGCAACCAAACCGAAGCTAGGAAGGAGCAGCAGTACGATGAAAGTTTGATAAAGATCATTGCGGAAGAAACAGTCGATCGGTTGAAGGGAAATGTGCTGTAATTCCGAATGTTATGCAAAGAACAAAGTTTTGATTTTAAAGAAAAAATAATAATTTCTTTCACGTAGTTGCACGAAATTAAATTGCATTTGTTATACCAACGGCACACGTTGTTTCGTTGTTTAGTTTATGTCTGTTTTCACGCATTATGGCTATATTTGTGGTTCATTATTAGCAATTGTTGTATGGTAGTTCTTTCTTAGCCACATTCTTCCACTCTGTGTAATGGTATAGAAATAGAAATCTTTAATAAGCACAAAAACCGATTCCTGACCATTATTGTAGATACTACCGAATAAAGGATGTTACACACAATGACAGAGACAGAGAGAACAAAACAAGATCGTTATGATTTGATTTTAAATGTGTGTACTACCTGCTGATAGAAATAATCCCTGGAGTGTTTTCTACCGAACGATTGATAATACTCAGTCTACTAATTCACGTAGGTTTGCTGTCATTGATACGGTTCTGATTTTCGTTACACTACAAGTTACTACACACTACTCCTTTGCTATAGAGGGTTTGAAAATGGCAGTGTCGTTTAATTGTCGGGCCCCGTAAACAGCTCGATTCCTGAAGGGTTTCCTGTTAAGTCCGTCATAAGTTCTGAACGGCAGTGTACGCAGTGCGCGCACTGCTCAAGCTTGATTTACGATTTAATTGCTTATCGGAAGTTATGTTTTTTCTTTATTCTTAAATTGGATTGGTTGGATGTTAATATTTAGCTACGGTGTATGTTATTTTGCTGGCAGAAGCGCTCACTACGTTTACGATGACACCGGCAAATATGCAATGTGCTATTACATTTGAATCCTCTAACCCAAATTCCCGTTCGGTTCGTTTTTATGTGTTGATCGATTCGATTTGAATTTTGGACCTCATTTTTGATTGGTTACCTACATCAACTAGTTGTTGTATCACTCTACCGGCATATTGCCCACTAAGGAAAAATAGAACAAAACTACACCAAAAACGTTTAGAGCATACGAGAGATGAAAACAAGAAAGAAAAAAAAAACACGGAATGGGGGTCCATTTTTGTCAATGGCCGTTTTGCAAAGCAGCAAACACAAAAAATTGAGAAACACTTTTGGTATGTTTTCTTGCGCAGAATTTCACGCAGAAGAGAGAAACACTTTGAAAACAGATGATCGTAAACAAATGTAGCCAGAAAATGTACAAGGACGCATCCGAAGAAGATGATCCCACCCACCCACCACCATTTTTTTTTTTTCGCAGGATCCGTTGAGCCTCTGCAGGGGATCACACAAGAGGGATGCATATAATGGTTGCATTCTTAACAATAGAGTTTATCACAGTGTTTGTTTTAAGTTGAAGAAAGCAACATCGGTTTCCAGTGCCAGAAAAACCTGTACTAAAGTGTTAAGGGATGCGGAAGGTAAAAACCAACGGTTTCAACTGATGGAAAGCTTAGATGTACCGAGAGGCTTATAAATACATAACAAAGAGGTAGAATTTCTTTAAATGAACGGCAGTGTAAGGAAAAATATCCACTTTTTTTGTCTTAAAATAAATACACTCTCCTGGCGGCTACAACAGTACACATACGAATGGAACGAATAGACGATAAGGATACTGTACGGCGATAAAAAAAAAAAAAAACAAAGAAACAACACGCTACATCAAGAACATTGCTCCCAAGCACAAACACGCACACGATCATACACGATCTTCCATACCTTTTGAATGACTTTCGACTCGATTGTGAGGGCGAAACCATGAGTCTTCAAAGTATGGTAAGCTTAACTAATTATGCAAAACCTTTGCTAAATGCATCTTACACGTGATCATCGTTAATCGTTACCATCCTCAAAATATTCTACATCTTGCCCACGCACACACAAATACATAGATCGGGTACGGATTCGTGTTGTTTCTTCCGGTT
Source organism: Anopheles minimus (assembly GCA_000349025.1). Taxonomy (NCBI): domain Eukaryota; kingdom Metazoa; phylum Arthropoda; class Insecta; order Diptera; family Culicidae; genus Anopheles; species Anopheles minimus. The sequence goes on along the minus strand of KB663644.1, from coordinate 3,824,417 downwards.
TCCCGAGCGATATTCAACCTGTTTGGCTAGCTAGCTGTTTAATAAATGGGTTTATCTAGATAATGACTGTATGGTTTTTTGTTTGCTTAGAAGAACAACGACTTGGTGTCCATCCAGGCACCACAAATGCACGACGTAATATGATTAATCTAAGCCGAGATGCGGTGGATAGCGCAGGATACTGTTTACTGGCTCGGTGACGGTGATCCACCTGTCGTGGTCGTGGACGTGGTGATGCCCGTACCGGTGCTAGTATCCGTTGTCAAAGTGACAGCGGACCGTTCCGTACCGTTGGTAGTGTTGGAACAGTTCAGTGGTCAAATGCTAGTTTGCAACAGTCCGCGCTCGAGATTGAAGCACTCCAACACCGACGCACCAATGGAGCTGCGCCTTGTAAGCATGGAGGTAACGATCGTCCACTTGTTACACTTTGGTTCGTACCGTTCAACCGAGTTAAGCGACGAGGAGCCATCGTTACCGCCGAGTGCGTACAGGAATCCGTTCGCCTCCACTACCTCGTGTGTTGATCTGTACAGCAAATGTGTTAAATAATCGGTAAATAATTATTGTGCAGGAGTAATCCCCAATCTACTTACCTTCTCGAGTGCATTGCACTGATCGGTTCCCAGGCGTTGGTGCGGATATTGAATCGTTCGCCAGTTTGCATGCACATGGTACCATCGCTACCGCCGATGCAGTACAAATACCCATCCCATGCGGCCACTCCGCAACTGCTTCGGCGTGATATCATGCTCGGCACAGATGACCAACTCCCGACACGCGGATCGAACCGTTCGACCGATGACTGATAATTGCTCGAATCGAACCCACCCAACGAATAGATGCAGTTGTCCAGCACTGCTACCCGACAGTACCGCCGACGGGTGCTCATCGCCGGACAGGATGTCCAAACGCCGGTCAGTGGATCGTACCGCTCCACGCTACTCAGGCACGAGGCGCCATCGTAGCCGCCGCACACGTACAGCAACCCGTCGAACGCGCACGTTCCCAAACAGGACCGTTTCGTACCCATCGGCGTAATGTTGGTCCATTCGTTCGTAAGCGGGTTGTAACATTCGGCCGTTGCCAGATCGTTCTCGCCATCGTACCCGCCGACCACGTACAGCAGCTTCCGCAGCGAAGTAACGCCGGCCCTCGAGCGTCGCGAAATCATTGGCGATATGGTCATCCATGCGTTTGTCTTTGGATTGTAGCACTCGCACTCGTTGTGGATCGCGAACAGACTTCCACCGCCGACGGCGAATATATACGACCGCATACCCTCCGGGCGACGTTCGAGCGTTCGCTGGCTCACGAGGGAGCTACGCTGCTCCGGTAGCAGATGGTACTTCATGGCTTCGAGCAGCAATTCTTTGCAGTGCGACTCCTCACGCACGAGTGCTTCCGTTTCGACACAGTTCATGAGAAATTCGCGGCTAACCAGCGGTAGCCGCACGTGTGACATCAGCTCAGATATGTGCTTCTTGCGCTCGCTGAGATCGTGCTTGATCCAGTTCAGCACAGCCATAAACACCTTTTCCTCCGAGCATATGTTTAGCTGACTGTTGGAAATTAGATCTTGTACCTAAGGAGGAAGAAAGAGGAAGAGATCATCTATCGACTGTAAGTGTGGGCATATTGGTAATTTTAGTAACAGTAAGGAATACGATGGCATTCTTTTCTATTTTGAGGGAAATTTTATTCGTTAGGCTGCGCATGGTGGTCATGTAATTAGACACCAGACAATTCGACCTCTGAAGTCTGGACCAAAGATAGATTTTGGAAGGTTTCCTCGGTTTTATTTACTAACTACTATATATTTGGAGTCTGAGGATGATTAGTCCAAACAAGGTGTTGAGCCAGAGTTGTGAAGACTGGTTCCGCAACCACAAAACCACCTAATATGAGATATTGTACTCAGGACTGACTATCCTAATGCGGGTCAATTCAAGTCACGGAAGCCAGAAATGGCAGACCAAGACCTCTCGAGGTTGTAGTGCCATAGAGAGAAGAAGTAGTTAAATCTATGCTAAAATTCATAAAATATTGTTTATCCGTTTATCATGGTTTATGGTCTAATTTCAAATTTGAAACCGTGAACCATACATATATTTTATAAAGTTAGAGGCGGGTTAATCCCTTTGGAGGTTTTTAACTCACATGGACATTGACATTAAATTTGCAAAAGGAAGCAGAAGGTGGCGATGGAGTGAAATTTAAACGATCATCGAGAAATGCAAATGAAAAGAATGTAGGATAGAAAGTCGCGATTCTGGACCAACTCCGAGCAAACCACAGTTTGATGATTTAATGCTTTTTGTAAAAATTATTGATTGTACAAATTATGTCTATTTGAAACAGTTTGGAATGATTCAAAATATTTGGAGCTAATCGAAATAGTACCGAATCTGAAGTGCACCGGAGTCGTCTTCGGTATTACCTCTGATTAACGAATCTTTCCTGATTTTTTACGCAATTAAGAATATATGATGAAATCCGGTCTACCATAAGTAGTACCCATGACTTCTGTACTTTGAACTATGGCTGAAAGAACGTTCACTTGGTGGATGTGCGAGTGGAGGGTAAAGCCCCTAGATGTTAGGAGTTGGAGCCCCCATCTGTAACCAACCCTACCACATCGGGTCTGACGAAGGAAACCGTTAGAAGCGAGGAGAGAAGAGTCGAAAGTTTAAAATTTTCGGGGCTACAAAATGAAGAACATCAAACCGTCTATCCAAATGAAGAATAATGAAAATGGGAGGGAATTCTAGGCGAGGGTGTAATACGGGACTCTTGTTCACTGCCTACACCGCCTACAGCTAGATCTGCTTGCGGAAAGGATACTTATTTGTGCATAAAGGAATATCCTTAAGAATGATATCAGATATACCACTGAATGCCGTTTTTCCAGTGTTATTCGCTTTGGTAGTCATTAAAAATAGCACCATAGACAAAGATGTTACTAATAGACTAAGTTACTATAAGACTATAAGACTCTCTTTGTTGCAAAGAAGTATGTATTATGAAAACAACCAATTTAATATTCTAAAACACTCGTTTAATTATTTCTCCCTTGGATGACTCCACATCGTTGGTCGGAAGTTATCAGAGCAAAGGGCGCAATATTATACAAAATACCTTACCGCAATAAATACCAAAATACCAAGAAATGAACCTTAAAAAAACAAAGTAAAAAAAAGTTGTTTTTCATATGATTTCAAATTATGGCCGAATATTTTGGAGATTCAACTCGAAGTTGTACCTCAATTTAATTGTTGAATTTTTACTCATTTTCCAAATATTGGTCGATATTTAATTATTGTACGAACAGAAAACTCTTATGAGAAAGGATCGCTATAAAACCCTTAATTTGATCACAATGCCCAAAAGTGTCTGTGATTCGTCTTTTGACGGAAAACTGATTCCCAATGTTACCAACTAGTAATTGCTTAAAACACGTCTTAAAGGTAAATGTTAATATATTGCTAATTTTTAATATGGTAGAGCCTGTCAACCGCGGCAGCAGCTTATAACTGTTTTAGAAGGAACCCTAGTTTGAGATGCTTTTTTTAAAAATATTCTGCAGAATCGATTCTACTACTCTCATTATCCATCCATATGGTTCTAATGTAGGTACAATCGAGGGCAAAGTTTCAGTAATTTTGATAAAGTACCATATTCAAAATGTCAAGGTGCCACAAAGAGCTGCTCGAGACTTTGCCGATCACTACTCTCACGACTTATGAGACAGACATGATAACTTCTTCTTGGCCCGCTTTAATGAGGGCGTTTTTTTAGACTTTGCCAGGCCTCGAAACGTGCTTCAGGAATCTCGGTACATCCAATCTCCCTCAGATTCGTTTCCAATTGATAAAGCTAACGAACTCACGGTGCTTCTAAACGCTGTGCGTCTAAGTATTACTACCCGAAAATTCATTAATTTCGCAACATTATCGATCAATACATGCACACAATTGTAATTCCCTGTTATGAATGCTCAAAATCCAATTTCAGCGTTTGATTGAATTGTGAACAACTATCGATTTGTTTATTTAGTTTATGCGATAATTTCCCGTATCACAATGGCACGAACATCGAGAAGGGCCGTACATCAAATCATCAGTTTGGTGGTTTAAGCGATCGATTGCAAACCAAGCAAAGATTAATTAATTTTTCACTCCAAAACATACAACCTGTCGTGTTTGTTGAGCGTTATTGCTATTAAATTATAAACCCGAAAGGATGGTTCCACACCAGGACACACACCCGTGATGCTTGGTATTGTCAACGTTTGCGGATTTGTGCGTCGACATGCTTGTTAGCAACTGCGGTTGGTTGTGAGAGTGCTTGAGTTTAGGGGTTGTTTTCATCGTACACTCCCTCGATACTCCCTCCCGGTTGTGGGGAAATGTATGTACTTTGGATGTTTGAGGTGTAGCGTAACACAATATTGTCTCAATACCTACGGGTAGAAACGGCCATCAAATTTGCTCGTTGTCTATCGTTTGGGGTCGCTTATCCCCGTTTCAAAGACGATTGTCGATTGTTGTTCGATGCTATTTCCGGAAGAACGCACCTGGTCACCGCTTGATGGTAAGACAAACCCCTAAAGCCGTAAACCTATTTTCCCAATAGTTATTCCTACGCATAGACGCATTGTTACGTCGAAGTATGATTCATAGCCGTAGGGAATGGATAGCAAAGGACGTCCCACTTTCATATCACGCTAGTGGCGGTCCCCATCTGCGAAAGTAGTGTCAGTTCCGAGGATGACCTGTTTCACCAAATTCCTGTCGTGTATTATATTTAATGCTCAGCAGCGATACGCATCGCCAGAGAAAACCATAATCGTTTCGGGATGACTTGGTTCCCTGTCCCTTTTTGTCGTGCTTTGGTAACCTTGTTATGCACAACCACCTACCACGGCAGACCGCGGGGCTGAACGTTTTGGGATAAGTGAATGTTTATTTACCTCATTAAATCCTAGCAATAAAAACTCTTCCGTGCCGACGACCTGCTGGAAGTTTTGCAGCGCGTACCGGTGGGATCGGGAGTGTAGTTCCTTGCACGAGTGAGCATCTGGTGGAAGAGAAGGAGAGAAGTTTTGGGAAGAAAATGGAAAACAGTGAACGATATGATCAAACGATGAAAATGAGAAAATCGGTTTTATGGCGAAGAACAAACGGCGGATACAAGCGTATCGGACATATTGAGGGCTACCAAATGGTCAAACGATTCGACTGGGCGCATTGGAATGGACGATGATTATTTGTACGAAGCTGTGCGCGATTTCCAATGGAAGCTTATGGAAATGAAATTCGTTTTCCAGTGGCGTCCAGTTGGTCACTTTGCTAGCAGCATTTGTCGTGCGCGTTTGGCAAAAGTATTACATTTCTTCTGAGCATAAGAAATGAATTTGAAGGATAAAAAATGGAATTTGCTGTTTTAAATTTCTTAATAAATTCTTCATTTTGTACACGAAATTGAAAATGAAAAAAAAAATGGTTGTGGAATGAAACTTTTATTTCCTCAAGCTGACATTCCTTTGCGAAGATGCAGCAAACAGCAGAAAAATGAGAAGGAAAGTTAGTTCCCCTTGATGTTCCAATCGTTATTGTTATTTGGAGTTATCAAAGATTCTGGTTACGAACTTCGTCACCATGGTTGGAGTACAAACGCGCGTTTTGCTGTTTGAGCAAATTTCAAATCCGTTGCAGAATTTTATACCGACACCATCTGGTTTGGTTCTGGTGCCCTTGGGTCGTAATATGTCTGCATTTTGATTAGCCTAATGTTCAGATTTTTTGTTCAGGTTAGTGAATTGGATAACATGCCTAATGCTTTATTTGGTTAGTAGAACGAAGATACTAAGATGTGGAATGTATATTCAAACGTTATTATTTTTTTAATTAAAAAAAAATTATACAATAATACAAACACGTTCGAGATTGTATTATTTAGTTCATGCAGAAGCAGAAATCTCTAACATCTTTTTTCCCCATACACAATATTGTAAAATCGCCAATGGGCAATTGAATTAAATGCGGATTGCCCAAACTGAGCAAAGGCAACCATTAAAACAATGTTCCGAACCAATCAACTAAATTGCCGTTCTCGCACTCGCACGGCCACAGACACGTTGCGGGCCAGCGTTTGAACCTAATTAAGATGCATAACAAATGCCGGAAGCCAACTCAATCGAATGCATCGATTGCACGTTCCAAACGTTCCCGATCGTGACAAGATGTCGCGGACAGATAATGGACACCCCCGCGGGTTACAGCACGGCCAGTGCTTGCGAGGAAACAAACGAACCCGCAACACGTGTTACGCGGAAAGTGGCTGGCGTCGTCACACAGTCTATGCAATTGACCGTTCGAAGTGCGGGGATACAAGGGGATACGCGAGCGAAACTGAAGGCAATTATGTACCCACGGCTTGGGACCGGTGACGTCGCGGCAATTAGGCGCCATAAACGGTCAACGGCATTGTGGACGGGTACGGAAATACGGATAAGCTGTATGTTGGCAGTCGTGTGAAAGTACGCTTCGGTAACTAATCGGTCACTTGCCCGATCAGTGTCCATGGATTGCACTTGGACCATATTACCCGGCAGGCAGGCGTGAAAGTTCTACGACCCCTTTGGTTGGGCGATCATCGGTAGTAAATAGGATTGCGATGGTACGTACCTGCGAAACTTCGAATTCCCAGACAGTTTGAGGGATGTAGCTGACGAAGCAGAAATTTGCAACATGCTTCACGGACCGACTGAATCTGCAGCAGGCTCGAAGCCGGAAGAAGCACCTGGTGTCGGGTGAGAAAAGGACGCAATATTGATTAATACCTGGTGCTATATGTTGGGTGCACGTTACTTTAATGCCAGGGGCGACGATGATCGGTAGATAAAAAATAATACACATAAATTTTCCTTTACGACTAATGAAGATTAATGTGGTCGATTAGAATTGTACACGAGTCAGACCATTCGTTCATATTTAACTCATTGTACATGGAAAAATGTGCTAAACATAATCGGAAATCGATTTATTACAATTAATTATATTCTATGGGATTGTTATTATACTAACCAAAACAATCGTATTAAGATTGAATAATAAATAAATTTTAAATAAAATAGAAAAATGTTGAAATAAATTTAAATAAATATTTAAATTAATCGAAAATAAAGACCATACTTATTTTCGATTAATTTAAATAAGATAATGTAGTATGAATACTACTAACAATTTCAACTAGGCATATCGACTTGTTTGGTCATGCTGGCTATATATAATGGTTTACTAGACTTATTGAGCAGTAATAGTAGTAGTGCTTTGTATTTTGAGATTTATATGTAAACAATGTGTTACGAGTTTGGGTTTTTAAATGGGCCTCTTCTATTAACTCTCCTCATAAACTATTTTGCTTTCTGATTTTCATTGCGATTGGTTCTTGATCTGTGATTTGCTTTTTATTGAATTTAAAGGGATAAATTCAAAAAAAAAACCTTTTGATAAGACTAGATGTATTGATATCACACGTAGCTACAGTTATATGAATCAATCCGTGGCACAGGACCGCCCATATCATGTTTAAATAAATTAAAACTTGTTTTCTGGATAACACACAAATGTAAATTAAATCATAAAAGTCAAAACTAATTTAAATTGTCTAGAAAAAAGAATCACATATGACTTTAGCAAATAAAACGAAATAAAAAAACATACTTTGTAATGTTATAAAGATCCGACTCTTTCTTGCTTCACATGATTTAATCAATTCAACCACCATTTTGACTTCAACATAGCTCCTTCTGAGCTAGTGTTATCCTTTTTTTGTTTGTAAATGGTTATTTTAATTATACTAAATTTAAATTAACCCTCAAAATACATTGTTAAGTCTAAGGATATAGTAATGAACTGTTAATAAATAAATAATAATACACTACACATTTGAAGCATCTACGAAATTTATGCATTCGTTTTAGATTAGAACAGAGTGCAATACAGAATAGTATCTGTTTAATACACAGAATATATGTAAATAGGCATACTGTTAGCCATCTTCATATCAGAAACAAGAGCTTCATCAGATCGGGATGGAAGATAAGAGCAAAGAGGTTCCATCTACTCAAATCTCTTACGGGTAGATATCGGGTGAATTAAGAGGGTTATGCTTACCTGCACGTTGTCCTCGGTGATGGTGATCTCGCCACTGTATGCGTACTCGATGAGCTGCTTCAGTGACGATGGGTCAATATCGTGCAGCGTGACCACATCGCAGTTCCGCTCGAGCATGTCATCTGCAAAATTCAATATTCCTTCCATTAGTTGGACCGTTTGCCGTCCCATGCTGTCGACGCAGTACGGTTCGCGATTTGTCTGCGGGTTGTTAATTGAATTCACGACCGTACACAATTCGTATCGTACCGTGTGCAGTACATCCTGCTGGCCAGCCTACTAGTTACCCGACACTTACCGTTGAACATGGCGTAGAAGTACGGTGAAACTGAAGCTAGTATGACTTTGTGGGCATTGATCGTTTCGCCCCCGACTTCCAGCGTAACGTCACAAAGCTGTTGGAAAGGAGATTACAGAGAAAAAACAGGAGAAAAAACGAGTTATTCCAAGGGTTGGAACCGACCGGGACGCACTAGTGCACAAATTGAGCCAAAATGAAAATCCTGTTGAGTTTGTGCCGACTTAGGTTGGGTTGGTTTTATGTTTCAGCTGACCCCAAACTCTGGACGTACACAGGGTGACAAAAACTCAAGTGTCTGGTATGCTAATTCGAGTGCAACGTTCGAAAGGATACAGGGGAGCGGATTTGGGCGGCAAATTTGATTGTCATAATTTGACTGTTGAACCTGTTGTTGGTCGGAAAGAGGGATTTCGACACCCTTCGGACAGCGGTGCGATTGTTTGCCAAATCCGAAAAGATTTTGTACACAAACTCAACTGGGACAGGGAGGCTTTGTCCACTTACCTGTGCATTCTGTCGCATGCGATTGATGGCGGAGAAGGAAGCTATGCAGTGGCCAGGGTTTTGATGGTGGGCCTGCGGCAGTATGTCGTCGTTAGACATGTTCGGTGGGCTGAGATCGCTGGGAGTTTGTGTGGAGTTGCATGTTACAGTGGTGACATCCTCGCCGCCGTTTGCCGTTTCACCGTTGCCTACCGGAGACCTGATGGAGGAAGAATATTTGTTGTTAGTGAGACATACTTTTGAGAGGATTATCGATGTTAAGCGCTGGACCTTTTATTGTTGATGGAAGTTCGATTGAAAATAACCTTTAATCCTTTATAGAAAATCTTAATTCGTTACTATCTCATTAAATTCGGAATTTACCATTCATCTACTAATTTATTTATCTACACTCATCTGCATAAATGCACTTAGAGGAAGTTTTTGAGATTACACAAACTTGTTACACCACTCACTCCCATGCCATTACGAATCAGGAACCACTAAAATCCTCCCTCTTGCCAGCATGCAATTTTGCTCGTAACCCAACGATGGACAAGCAAGGACGAGTTTCCATTCATTTGCACTTCATTGAGTTGGTTCCAAGTGTTTTAATATTATTCCTTTTTTTACGCTCTTTTCGCTTAATTGCATTTGTAAAAGCAGACGCCTGGTGCTGTGTCCCGGTACGTGTCGCTAATAAAAAATGAACCAGGAATGTAAGAAAACTCCGTCCATAGCTACCGCTTATCAGATACATTTCTCGCTCGTCTATCTTAATCCGTCTGTCAGGAGATTTCCCTTATCTAGCGGGGTTTCAAGTTTTACGCTTCCATTAGTAGATGTTCCACTTTGCACAAGCTTTGGAGAACTTCCTTCCGTTCGGTCCGTTTTAGCGCCGGGACCGGTGTGATGTAAAAACCACACCAAGGAACACCCGATGGCAGGAAGTTCGTCCATGTCATGGCAAGTGAAATGCGACAGTTGTAAAATTTATCCCACCCTTGCGGCACCATATATACTGGCAAGCTTTGTTAGGAGCGGTGCCAAACAAAACGACGTACAAAAAAAACAACCCAGACCACTCGAACGACCATCTGGCTCTTTTCGAATCGATGGCACGTTTCCTGTGTTGGAGAATTCAATACCGTCCAACCGTCGGTGGGTTGAACAGGAGGAAACTGAAGCTCAAATTGAAAAAAGTTGTACCAGCACAAACCTAAAGCGAACCACTCGGTCCAAGTTTTACATCATGTTTTCCTTCCGCGGGTGGAATGTTTTTGCTGTGTATGTGTGCCGACGCCCAAACAAAAGCATTTGGCCCGTTCCGGAATGTCGAATCTGTTTGTCATGGCAAATCGGTGGTAAGAGTGGTTACTGGCGCCAACAAAAAAAAACAGCGCTAAGCATTAAATGATGCTGATGGGCTTTTCTAATGCTGTTCCGAAAGTACTTGGACTTAGTTTGGGGAAGGAATACAATGGAATTAAGGTGCAGAATCATCTTTCGCGATGCATTTGAGAAGGGAAAATTTACTTAACAGGCTCTTACTTAATAGATAGACCATAGGTTTGATATTGTAACTATTTAAAGCACTGTGCGTGTTTAGTCGAACAAAACAGTTTGGTTTACTTAAGTTTCCATCTTTCTTTATCGATAATGTTTTGTTTGCAACATAAAAAACCCCGCTTATATCCCCGCCGATTGACTTAGTCTTTGCTCTAGAAATAAAATGCTAAAATAGTAAAAAAAAAAACAAAATAAAATAATACATTTCTTAGCTTCAAGTCCTATTTGATGCTCAGAGATGAAAACATCAACAATTTGTTCCAATTTGTGGCATAAACTGATGACATAGACATAATTTATTTATTGCATTTGTAGCATTTGGTTACTGTAGGTAAAACGGTTGGACAAAGGACGGCAAGTTCAAAGTCGTCCTAAACTTCACTTGATGTCCGTTAAGTATTCATATTGCTGCATGGGAAAATGTCTCCTCTGGAAATACTCAGCATAGTTCCTGTAAAAACAGACACCTCTGAGAGATAGTTTACATTCAAATCTTTCTGACAAAAATCGTTGCAAATATTTGCGACAAGTTGCAGATAAATGAAGAGATTTTCAGACTCCTAGTAGTAGAAGATAACAAAAGCTGCTATAGGCTTTTTGAGATATACGATGATCTCACTATCGTGAAGCGAATTAGACTCGTTAGGCTACGGTTGGTTAGTCACGTCTTAAAAATTATTCTGGACCCAGAACGTAAATTGGGTAAAATTACAGCTGATTACACCGATCCATTGCTTTCGAAAACTTTGTATTGTTGCCATGTTCGTTCTGTGCTGGAATACTCCTGTATCTCTTAACGTCCGATCTGCTCAATTTGAGCTGATCGTATCGAGTGAGATCAGAATATTTTCACTAGAATTATCTTCAAAGTTCTCCAAGGTCTATGAAATGTTCTGCCTGTCACATAGTCTTTCAGATGTCGGCTGCTGGGCTTGGACACTCTGGAATGTAGACGCACAAAAGCCCAAATTCCTGATCTCTTTTTTCCTATATATGTTTCACGAATTGTTTATTGTTTATTGTTTATTGTTAATAATTCAACGGACCACGCAGGGCCCCCTTGAAGCCGGAATACATAAAACACTTAACAGTTAGAAGGACGGGTAGTTTTAACTAAACTCAAGAACGCGGAACGCGATGTGCCCGGTTGGTAACGATCACAAACATTGTTGAACTCACGGCACATATACAGGAAGGGATCAGAGGCGCCGAATTGAGTGCGACGGTCCATTCGTCCGCGGGACGAATTGCAGTCATAATGGCTCTATCCTTTTCTGCATTCGTTACTTAAACCATCTTCTTCTCTTGCTTCGATTAGAATATTTTCCTTATCTTTTTCCGCATCCTTATTGCTTAAATCTCCCATGACGTTTCATTCTGTTACCTGTGAACAGTTCTCTGATTTTATTTTGTTAATACATAAGTAAATTGCAGGGTAGCATGTAGTTTTAGTAGACGAGCGGACCTATTCTATCCAAAAGGACACAACAGACGCGAAATCCCAAACTAAGGTAGAGTTTGCAGCTCATGAGAGTCCGTTTAGTCCACATACTGGTTAAAGGAAGTAAGTAAGTAAGTAAATAGTGAAAATAAAACACTCCATTGAAACTGATTTAAAGGATTCAACCAACAAAGAATTGTAAAGAATGGAAAACATCTCAAATAGGATGAAGTTCTCGAAGATCTCACGGATTTTACTTTGAGCTTACTTACTTTTATTTATTTGATTTACCGGGTACTTTGAGAAAGACATGCTCCACTCGTTAAGCCATAAAGAATAATTTAAAGCTTAACTTATTGATTTAAACTGGAGTAAAGTTGATACCCTTGAAATAGAATTCATTCGTTTGAATTTAAAAGTAAGAACAAACGAATACTAATTACGGGGCAGGTACTGGTAATCGGTCTAACAAACTTTGACTTAATTTGTGGCTCGTTAGCGGTAACATATAGCACAACTTCTGGTAACGCACTATCCTGTTAGTTTAATGAGGAACGCCCTCCAGAGTGTTCTGGCTCTGTGATCAAGGACGTTTAACCCAACGTCAAGTGGGAATCCGGACAGCCATAAAATAAGACATCTAACGATCAGGAGAGCACAGTTTAGTTCCACCCGTTAAGAGAGCTCCAAACCATCACGGATGCCATGAAGCTGAATAAACTGAATCCTCGCTGGGATGCATACAATCGACGTGATTCGTTCTGGTTACAGTTGGTATGTTTGAAGTATTTAGGCCTTTGGCCACCGGAACACTCGGATCAAACCACCAGGAAACGGTATTTTGTGTACGGTTGGACCCTGAGGATTGTGTTCCTGCATCTGTACGCACTAACGCAAGCATTGTACTTCAAGGATGTAAAAGATATCAATGTGAGAGTGATATGAGATGAGTTTGATTTAGGGTTGTTAAGTGATATAGAAAAATGTTTCTTACAGGACATTGCCAATGCACTGTTCGTGCTGATGACACAGGTGACGCTTATCTACAAATTGGAAAAGTTTAACTACAACATATCCCGCATTCAGGCGTGCTTGCGAAAACTCAACTGCACGCTTTACCATCCGAAACAACACGAAGAATTCGGGTACATAGTGAAACGATGCATAGGGATTACAGTGGAACTAATTACGTATTATTCCTCCACCAAACTAGTCCTGTACTACGATCGATGAGTGGCGTATTTTGGCTGATGATCTTTCTCATGTTTGTCGCCATCTTTACCATCATCATGTGGTTGGTTTCGCCTGCATTCGACAAAGATCGTCGCTTACCCGTGCCGGCCTGGTTTCCGGTGGATTATCATCGGTCGAACACCGTGTACGGCGTACTGTTTCTGTACCAAACGATCGGGATAGTTATGAGTGCGACGTACAACTTCTCTACCGACACCATGTTTTCCGGTTTGATGCTGCACGTGAATGGACAAATTGTGCGTCTTGGCAGTATGGTTAAGAAGGTAACCGCATCGAGTATTGTATGACATTATGCATTTCATTTTCTTCTATCGTATTTACCTAACTTAGATAGGGCATGAAGTGCCTCCTGAGCGACAGTTTCTTAAAGCAACTGAGGCAAGCGATGACGAATGGAAAGAGATGAGAAAGAGAATCAATTTCCACTCGAGAGTGTATGGCAAAACGTACGCCGAAGTGACGGAATGTGTGCTATTCCATAAGGACATCCTATGGTAAGAATTCGGATAAACTTTTCCTACTAGCACCTATTTTCTAACTGCTCGGTTTAATGCTCATAATAGCTTCAGCAATGAAGTGCAGGACATTTTCCAAGGGTCAATTTTCGCGCAGGTGTGCGCCTCGGTAATTATCATTTGCATGACACTGCTGCAGGCCACCGGGGACGATGTGACAATGGCCGACCTGCTTGGCTGTGCCTTCTATTTGCTAGTGATGACTTCGCAAGTGTTTATATTTTGCTACGTTGGGAACGAAATATCCTACACGGTATGCAGCACTATATGGGAAGAGGTGAACAATTGTGGATGATCGGTTTGAAACATTTCCATTTACAGACGGATAAATTTACGGAATTTGTGGGATTTTCCAACTATTTTCGGTTTGATAAGCTCACCAGCCAAGCTATCATTTTCTTCATGCAAATGTAAGGAGAAGCAAACAGAGATTTATCATCGTACTAAGTATTTTTTTTCTCTTTAAGGACATTAAAGGATGTTCATATTAAGGTGGGAAGTGTGTTGCAGGTAACATTAAACTTGCACACATTTTTACAGGTACTGTATTAAATTTACTTGTTAGCGTTTATTTCTTTAAAACGTAACAAACTATTTAATTTGCAGATTATGAAACTTTCATACTCTTATCTCGCTGTACTGCAAAGCATGGAATCAAAATAATGAAGAGAAGATCAATTTCTAGCATACTCGGGAAGTATTGTGAAAAGCTTTTAAAGTAAATAATATTTAGAAAACAACGTATCCTGTACATTTTTATTATGTGAAAGAATATACGTATTAAATGTATGTATTAAAGCTGGTTTAGTTAGAGTTACATAAAAGTAACTCTCATTTGAAAGATCTATGGGGTATTTTTGTTCTAAACTTCTACTTTTTATTTATCGAAATAATTGTTGAGAATTTATTTCTTTTTTAACATTTCTTGTTAGATCATTATAATACGAAATACACTGGCGGAAATAAATATAACAAAAGTATTAATTTCCCTTATTTTGTTATTTATTTATTTATTTATAATTTTCCCTATAGCTAAACAAAGTGATCGTATAACTAGTAAAGAAGGGGGATCTTTCCCTAAAGTATTCTATAAACAAAGTTATAGAAATTAAAACGGTGCGCGTAATTGTTAATAATTTTCATTTCTCGAAGAAAAGGATCATTTTGACCAATACCAAAGGCCGGTATGAGCAGAAGGGAGAAGGCGAAAGGAAACATTTATGTTTTAAGATGATAATAAAGATGGAACATCATCAAAATTTAGAAGAATTTCAGCAATGAAAATGGCTTGCACATGTGAGAATCGTATGTTTTGTTCAACAATGCCCGAACTGGATAAAGTAGAGTCATTGGAAGATAAACTGTAAGTACCAAGAGCCGTCCGTATTGAAAAATAATCACGATTCTTTGCAAGGCAGACTTTACTTGCACTCACTTGAGCCTAGATTTCACTTGCATATTCGATTGTGGGTATTGGGGAGCCCACAAGATGAGCATTCTTTGATATTATCATGTAATTTTTTTTAAATCCTTCACTATGTAATTTGCAATATTTTACATAAAATTTAAACAACAAAAATTATCAATTGAAGTGAAATTGGAATTAAAACAGACACGGGATAAAACATGGACACTGCATTGCTGTTTGCAAATGAAACTATCTACAATAAACTATAAATTAAGAAAAAATAAACTATAAACTTAGTAGTTTATAGTACATGAAGCATTTTTGCGATAGCAATGATGACGAAAGTAATAATTCCTGTTCCTAGTTTAATATTCAATAAAATTTCACCTGAAGTGAATACTATAAAAACTTCTGATGACTCGGGGATGACAAAAATGGGAACACTGTTCCAGCACTCGGTTAGTTGTAGTTGAGTTTCACCACAATAATTCACGTCTTGGACAAAGTGTGACCGAAATCGGCATCCAAACGTAGCATTTGGGCAAAATCCACGATATGGACCAAGTGTGACCGAAATAGGCATACAAATGCAAGAATGTAGTAATATTTAATGAAAGTAAATGAATAAATAATATAAAAATTATTTTAACAATTTTTTAAATAATGTTATAATCATGCCGTACAAATAATTGCATAATATCGTAATTATTTTAAAAATATATAAAAGATTTTTCTTTTTTTTAAATAGGTAAGACCACGATATTCAAATCTGTGTTTCCTCCGTGAGGGAGGGGGTATTAATTCAGACTTTGGCCGAATATTGTTATACTGGGTTTTATATTTATTCCCACCCGTGTGTTCCTATCACGCATTTTATGCATGCTACAAACGGAGATTGATTTGATGGGATTTTCAACCCAGAGCCCTCGAGAGGAATTCTTTCTCAAAGATGATGTATGATATCAAGAAAAAAGCTCATCGTAAAAAAATCCTCTTAACAATTTGAAACATAAATCTCATTTAGGAGGCAATTTACAAATTGCTTCACTTTAAATTCGTATTTCACCTCCATCTCCTCGAATAGTGCGATGACAAAATGTTGGATTTTTATTCACCAAGTCGTCTGCCAAATTTAACGACCATTTCAATTGAAGTACTTGCTGCAAGTCGAGGGATGTAAAAAATCGACACAAAAATGGTACCAGATCTGCCATCATATGCAGATTCCTTTGAAGTTGCAGCGTGCTTCAAGTGGCCTCACTAGT
>KB663644.1:3755803-3769911 GCA_000349025.1 Anopheles minimus | reverse complement strand
GGACGGAGGTTATCATCATGACGTACAGGCTTCGAACGCTCTCCAGGACGATATTCAGGACGCTCCGGAGTATGGAATGCTCCCTCCGTGCGTAAATTATCCTCAGGTTTGATTTGCTTTGGACGCTCAGCCGGTCTGTACTGGTGTTTCTCAGGAGTAGAAAAATCGCCTTCAGGTCTGAGGTTATCCTCAGGTCGAACCTGCTTCGGACGCTCTGCCGGTCTATATTGCGGTTTGTCCGGAGTAGAGAACTCTCCCTCAGGCCGAAGATTATCATCATGTCGAATAGGTTTGACTCGTTCCCCAGGGATGTATGCTGTTCGTTCTGGTACATTGAAATCACCTTCTGGCTTAAGGTTGTCTTCATGCTTGATGGGTTTTGGTCGCACATAATCCGCTTTCAATTTTGCAATATCAAGTTTTTCGAAATCTTCCTTTGTCCATGTAAGCCTTCGGTCAGATACTTCTTGTGTGGTACTGCTTCGTTCAATTGTATAGGATTCCCGGCGGTTCAAATGATCTTCAGCATCTTCTATAGTCCATGTTCCTCTGCGTCCGGAAGATTTTTGCGCACTGAGCTCTGATGCGAAATTTTCTAAAAGTATTGATAAACGAAATAGGAACATGTTGTTACACACCGATCCTCGAATACCCTCGATATATCACGTATATCCTCGATAGCGGTTGATCATACCTTGATGGTAAAAATTTTCCGAATTGCTCATGGCAGTGTACTTTGAAGATTTGGTCTGTGTGGTTGTAGTGCCTCCGCCGCAGTTGTAGCAATTATGACGCCTGTAATGATTCAATTTAATTAGTAAACGTATATCACTACAAGTTTACAATTGTTGCTGAATGAAAATACATTTTTTCGTACAAGATAATATTTTAGTGAGGACTGACTATCCAACTACGTGGTATCATAAAGTCTAGTAAGCCAGAAATGGCAGGCATGACCGGAGCAGGTCGTTACGCCGAAGAAGAAGAAGAATATTTGGAAATATGTTGAAATTTTTAATTTAAACTGTTTTAGTTGTCTTTTTTAATATATAAAATAGAATTGAAAATTATTATTAGGTTAGCACAAAGTTCGATTCAGATTGAGTACTACAATTTTTATAAGGCTTAATTCATGAATAAGAGCACCACAATAATATGATGGTTTTATTTACTATCCATTAAAGTAATTCGCATTCCAAAACATTTACTTTTTTTTAAGTGATGAAACTAGTCATTTTAAATTGACCAACACGTATCGATCATAACACATGTACAATATAAATATACTTTCCAAATAAATTGCCAGGTTCGTACAGGAATATTAAATGTTCGCTATACGAAGAGCAAGCAAAGCATAAAACAAAATTATAGCTAGAAAAAAACAACAAAACAATCAGCCGCGGAAGAAGCAAACCAAAACAAACTAAATAAATAACGCCCAATGGTACCGATGATGATCGCACAACCACCACGAACACCACCACTATCACAGATCTCGATTCAATCGTGGCAAAGCACCAATGATGTCATCGGGTGACCGCGTAGGCTGGTTGTAAATGAGCATAAATTGAACGACGGTGGCTAAACGAACCGCGAACACGCTCGGCTCGGTGATCTTGCCAATTGACCATTTAAGGTCTACGCACGGCCGACGACAATGATTGCGACGGTGTGAAAGAAGGCAATTGAGTACACAGAAACATCACAATGCTGTCACTGCGAATAGACGTTTTGAAGGGGGGCTATTATTTTAATCTAGCAGAGATGGTCGAGGATCGTGTTGTTGCGATTTCCACTTCCGATCCGTTAAAAGCTTGAAGGACATGTAACGTACGCTAGTAGGCGATTTAGAACGATCTGTCAGACGTCGCAAATAGAGGAGATTGGAATAATGGTATTCGCCCACCAAGCACTTAAAACTTACCCGCAAGTACAGATTTCACAGATGCATTGCTCCTGTATGCTTTGTTCGTCCTTGCGCTTTGTTGTTTTACTGGTCTGACTTTGTTTAGCATCGCTCAAATCGCTCACCTCCTTGATCGTCACTCGATCCTGTGAAAATAAACACAGTTAGCGCGTTTTAAAAATACGATGGTTTCGCTTCTGTTAACCTACCACCATATCCATGGATTTAAGATTCTTGATTCGCTCCGATTCATCTAGATCCGAGCGTTTCGAACTTTCCTCGAGGAAAGTAATCTTTTCCAGCACATCGATATGCTTCTTCTGATCGATTGTTTTCCATTGTTTTGTTTTCGCATCGTAGACCTACAGATGAAAAGATGGATAATGTCAACCGTCCAGTAGAAGGTCGTAACCATACATATATTACTAGCAAATGCAAAGGTACCCACCTTCGTCATCTGGATTGTGGTGGTAATGTTGGCCAGTTCGGGTCGCTCCACCTCGAGTTCCTGTACAATCTCCACCGGTATGTCGGTGGTTATGTCCTTTTCAAAGATTGTCTTCTGATCGACCAGTTCCCAGCGTTTGAGCTTTGGGTTGAAAATTTTCGCCTCAAACGAAGTCTTGGTTACGTTCGTTACGTCGTCTTGCAGATCAGCCGTCACCGTATCTTTCGATACAATTTTCTCATCGATCAAGTTCAGCCGACGGCCATGCTCGTCGTAGGTCTTGCGCTTCAGAATAGCGGCATTAGACTCGCGCTGTTCACGATACTCCGATGTTTTACGGCGGGAACGGCTTTCTTCGTCCATCTGGGCAAAGTACGACGATGTTTCGATCGTTTTACTCGATTCGGAATGTTGCTGCCGTTGTTCGGCCTGGCTAGCCGATTCCGTGATCAGCTGTGTGCTTTGGATCGTACTGGCAAGCGAATCGTGCGCCGACGAAAGACTAGCTACCGTATGGGCTGACTCCGTTTTCATTAGCATATTGTTGGAATGCTGTCCAGTAGCGGAATCGTGCAGCACCGAATAGTTGTCTAGTGTTGTTGAATCGATAATCGAATCCTTAGCCGTGGAGGATAAATTGCTCTTGGAAGAGGCTACATTTTGTGCCCGTTTCGTGGATGAACTCGACAAGATGTCGTTCGATGACTTATGATCAACACCTTCGGAGGTGTGGAAAGACGAGGAACTGTAACCTTGCGCGGTTTGATATGATGATGAAGTGTTCGTGGTCATATTGCCGGCAGTATCGTACGTCGTCTGACTTTGGCTGCCAACATGCTGACGAGTTTTCCCATCGCCGTCCACAAGCTTCCCAATAGTCGACGGTTTCATGTCGACACCTTCGGAACTCTGGAACGATGAGGTACTGTAGCCCTGTGCTGCTTGATACGATGCGGAGGTGCTTGTAATCTTATTGCCGGCCGCATCGTACAAGACCTTGGTCGTTGGGGCTTGACTCTGTGCCATGGAAAAACTTTGGCTGTCCACCTGTTGGCGGGTTTTGCCATCTGCATCCACGAGCTGGAATGATTTCTGATCGAACGTGGAATGATCGGGCAGGTTGTGTACTGTCGATGATTGCTTCCCATCGACGGACAGCACGCCGTTCTGTCGCCCGGACGCGGTAGATTTTGAAGATTGAACATTTTCCCCAAGCGCCGACGTTTGGAATGTTTCCGATGTGGACTGAGCCGTCTTACTCTGAGCTGTGGACATTGATTTGCTAGAGCTTGTAGACGACGACTGGATGGTTTTGCTCGATTTGGACTCAGTCTTTTGCGAGCTGGAGATTGCACTGGATTCGGACACATTTTTCTCACTACGCACCGCACTGTGTGATGCCTGTTGATGCTCATCTTTCTGCGTTATGGCACTGCTGCTTTGCATGACTTTGTGGCTAGTGCTGCTAGAAACACTGCTCAGCGCACTGCTATCAAGAGCCATTTTCGAAATCTCGATCTTGCTGGGACCGATGGTCGATATCACTTGATGACTAGTGTCACCAGATACACTCGATACGGTGGTATGTCCTCCAACCGCACTGTCACTAACGAACGATTCCTTTCGGCCACTTTCACCACCACCGACTAGCACGGTTCGTTGTGTTACCTTGGCCGGTAGCTCCGAACCGGCCGATGCACCAATCATTGCAGCCGTCCCGATCGTATCACTCGCGATATGATGAATCTCTTCGATGATGTTATCGATTTGTTTCGACTTGCTGGCCTCACTACGCATACTGCTGACGGAGCTGAACTTTTGTCCATCTTTTTTCGAGCTTAGCTCACGCACTTCACTGGCACGACCTTCGGTGGACTTTTGCAACTTTTCCGCACTGGACTGCACCTTCGTCGAGGACGACGAGGACGACTGCTGGTACGAGGAGCTGCTGTTGCTCGTCGTCGATGAACTGACGGCCATCGATTCGAGTGGCATAGCAATCGTGCCATGATCCACCGTCACCGTCGTTACCGTTTGCTGTCCAGCACGCTCCGAGTCTAGCAGACTCTGAGTTTTCAGCTTGGCCTGCTTGTCACGATTATTGAATCCCATTTTTCCGGTATTTTGTGCTTGTGCCACGCACTGCAACGAATATCACTCACAACTATTTCACACACGGCACGATGTCACCACGATGTTGGTTTTATGTAAACTTTTTTTTAAATAATTTTCACTCGCTACATTAATTTATCACTTCGTTGATAGTGTGATGGCACCAGTTAGCACTGATCGTGGTCAGCTAACGAGATAGAATCACTTTTCAAACCATCTGCATGCGTACGGCATGCGTTGACACACTTTGCTCGATGAGGTAATCACGTTGCTAGGTACCGATGGGATCTCGCACACAGGGCACACAGCACAGGGTCACTAGATTCGATGACTGGCACTGGCACCGGGTTGCACGAACGGACTGAACACCAGCGAGATGCACAACAGTGCTTATGAGCGTACGAACAACCCCCCCACACCTATACACGGGCACACGGTCGTCGGTTGGAGATGCTTCACCCTTTTGCCTCACTTTTCCTAGCACCGCTCTCGAATCTTTCACTATTTTTGCTTTTCAATGCGTATACCACCCCGCGTGAGTGAGAGATAACGAACGAGAGAAAGAGAGTAAGCTTACGCCTGCGCGAGAAGTAGCCGGTTCAGTTGAATGTGTTTATACGTTTTCACCCTTTTTAGCACAGTTTCATCGTACTTCAGCAAGCCGGGACGGAGAAGAGATCACTTGATGCTTACTGCTCGACGGACAAGATGGAACTGAGTTCGGCGCCGGTTCGGGACATGAATTAAGTATTATGAAAAGCTGTCCACCGCAACTACAACCGACCGACCGACGACGCCTACGTGTGTGTCGCGCACCAACCCGCGCAAGTTTAGCCGCCACGACGCGAATGATGACGCGCACCATATGAAGCCCACCACGACGGCGTGTGTGCGTGAGTGTTGCGGTTTGGCACCGAAAGTCTGCACCGGGGGGGAATCAAACTTGCCACCCCCGGTGTGGTGCGGCGATTTCGAAAGGGCAACCCGCCACAGGGAGCCATGCTCCGGTAAATCTTCGATCGGAAGTGATCGGAGATCGGTTAGCGTTGGAACGTGTATACCAAAGAAACAATGACTCTATTTTTAATCCCGTTGCGTAGAATTCCCTGCATTCCATGTTTGCGCATCGTACATCTTCGTACATCAATCTAAGGGCCCTTAAATTTTGTGTTTCATTTAGCGAGAAACCCTACCAAAGAGAATACCAAATTTAGATACAAAACCATCTCAATCCGGTCGTGATTCATCCGGCTACCAAATGCGTGCGTGCAGCTTTACAGCAAAGTCCCCGGATCGGCCTGAAGGCGACATCAGCACCACCTTCTGTTCCAAGAAATGTGAGCAAACCAACCATTTAAACCACCTTCGCAGCTCTCCACACAGACTACAATCTCTGGCCGCCAGTATCGGCGCCTACGCCACCGAAATAAAGCAAAACATTTTTGCCATCGCCCACAAAGATCGAGTTCGAACGGGTGGTGCACTGTTACCACCACTTCCAGTTCGGATTTTTGTTTTTGGTGTTTACCGGAAAAGGAAACTCTCGGTGATTCCTAAAATCGGGCAAACATGATATCAGATCCATTTCTGTGGCAAGAAATAGCAAATTTTTGGGGACGAAATCTTGTAGCGGTACATCCTGTTGGTAGGGCCATATTTGGCCATTGTGATGCTCTGGCTTGCACCGTGATTCGTCTATGAGATCATGGAAGTACAGACGAAAAAGCCATTCGTTAAGACATTCTTGTAGCTCTCTATATCATTTAGAGTCTTTAATTACTTCCTTATAAAAACACTTGATCTATACATGACAAGGACTAGTCTTTTTTCCAATTGTGGATGTCATTTAAGTTGAAATTTAAAGGCATAACATATTTGTTATCATCGAATAAATAAAGTAGAATATTAGTTCTACCTTTTGCAGCACCTTAATGACACTTCTATGGACGTTTATGCCGTATTGTAAGTGATCATGCCCTCTGCAACTTTGTAAAGCACGTGCTTCCAAGCAGAGCTATTAGCTTATCTGCCACTCATCGGCACTGATTGCTTCCAAAGTGTATGATTGTAGTGTTTAAACAAAATGGTAGCAGCAGTAGCTAACCCTCCAGGTACTACTCCTAGTATACCCTGGTTCTTCTAATTCTCAGCCTGGTGGGAATAGATTGTTCAAGTGCTATCTATCCCATATCAGGTGTGATGATGCGACAAGTACCTGCAAACTATTTGCCCCTAAAAAGACAAGTCTTTCTTCATTATTTCTATTGATAAGTGTTCTCATTCTGGATTAACTTGTGTGTCTTTAGTACAGGCATTCTCTTTCCCGCCTTAAGCTTATTGAAACAATGGAACATTTCGTGGAAACACTCATACCGAAGCGACAGCATATTTCAGATAACACAAACGCGTACGTTTTATCGAAAGTATTTATAGCGATCGTGATATCGAGGCCCTAAACGTTCTATCAAATTGATAAAAACACGTAACACCGCGCTTGTTTCCCATTTCGGTGCGTCGACAAACGGGAACCAGGGTGTGGTTGCGATACCCCGATGCTGGGTTTCCTCACCGAGGGAAAGAATGTGAAAATAAAACATACTTCCCGCTGACGGGCAAATGCTGTCGTTGTAGTGTGTTTAGCGAGCGAAAATGACGACCCACTGACGCGGATGCGTCCGATGTGACTATCATTGGTGTGACCACATAAATTCACCCCCCTAGTAGATGCCCTAGTGTTCGTTCGGCGAAACCTTGACTCGTTACCAACACATCAAACACAGCACATTGTTAGATAAACAAAACAGAACCAGTAGTACCGAATTTTAACACTTGAAATTGACCTCCAAGGTTGCCCCTTTTTTGGACCTAACACCGTGCACTGCTTGAGACGTACTTGCACCGCTGAGGTGTCGCCACTTATCGGCGAGCCTACGAAATTTGGTGTATAGTGCTGTGAGTGAAACGACACATTAACGTTCGCCGTGGAAGAAAAACTGCATTCTAAAGTAATGGGTTACACGCGAGTTTATCATTACCCATGCAGGGTTAGGAATGGGTTAGTAGAGGTAGAATCCATTGAGCGATTACAAGCACATTGTGGCGCGTTGGAGTTGGAGATGGCAAGGGGCGTGGAACTGTATCTAGCGGGGCTTGTTCGCTTATCAGTGCAATTGCATCAAGTCGACACGGAATGTATACAACAACCTTGACGATGAGCGCAAATAGATGGCGGTTGGGAATTCTCACTGACCAACCTCATGTGCACCTGATTAGTGCAGGAATTCCGTATTACCGTAGAATTAATCGTAGAAGTACAAAAAAATCGATAATTGTATGCTTTATAATTTAGAAATATCATCAAAAAGGAACATTTTTAATTAAACCATTTTAAAATACAAAGTGTATTAAAGGATTGCCGTATTTTCGCGTGTATTTCCTTATTTAATATCCAGGATTTCGATGTAAAAAGTTGAGGATGATGTTGTTTTACATGGAGATATGATTTAAACTATGTCAAACTCCTATGCTCGCCAAATTTGTTCCAGAAATACTGGGGTAGTTTTGTACAAGCGTAGTGCCTTGCACATGAAAATTATATATTAGGTTATAGTTTATAACTAAACACCGGATAAAATTAAGATTTTTAGCAGAATATATCCAGTGGCGGATGTCCTGCTACGGGCAGAGTAGTCTCAGTAGAGTCTCACTAGGCAAATTATGACAAAGCCAAGAACGTGCTTGGAACGACCAAAAACAGCAGAATCTTATCAAAACATAAAAGAAAAAATTAAAGCAAATAAACACCCCACACTCCCCAGGGGAGGCCTCCAACATGGCAGCAATATCCATGGGTCTTAGAACAGTCGAAGATCTGTGGTGGCCACAGATATTGAAGATCGATGACGATTGCACCCCCATGATTTTCATCATTAGAACCAACGACTAGGACAGTTTTCCAAAGATTCCTACTGCTAGAGCTTCAACATTTGTTACGCCTAGGGCCTCCAACCAGCCTAATCCACTATTGAATATAACGTATCATAAATCTCCTTTAGGAAACCTGTAAATTTGATGATGAGAAAATAAGGTATGTGTGCAGAAGCATTTGAAAATTCGTGAGACAAGTCAGTTTGAGCTACCAGATAGTTATCATTAGATGAAAATATGTTATGAATTTACAACAATTAATAATTTTATTTTTATTTCTTCCATGGTATAAGTGGCTGATCTGATGATAGAATCAGATATCCAAACATTCACTTAAATCCCCACGGTCTTTCTTTTTTACTTCTTCATGTATGGATCTCTATCTCCTGCACAATCTTATCGTATTCATGGGCTTTGTGGTCTTCTTGTAGTCCTTCCCCGAATAACTTTGCTGTTGAAGTTAAGACCAATGTTACAACTTACAAAACATTCTTTATTTTGGGCTCCGAAATGCATTGAAAAATGCAAAGACTCCTGCCTTCATTCCACCCTAAGATCAGATCTTCCGTTGTTTCTTAGCTTAGAGTTTCCAAGAAGCTTGCTCCTCTCTACTGCATGAAATTCTTAATAATAATTGACGAAAAGGAAGACTTTTGCAATGTAAAAAATAAAGAGAAATGACATCCTTTCGAATTGTTTTATCCTAATTTGTTGACGAATATTATTTCTTGCTAGAAGAATCATGTTCAAACCATTTCCAACACACAATCGGATATCTTCGTCGATAAGATAATACATATCTGAATGTCTTGTTTTAGCAAACTTTTCGTTGAAACATTTCAACGACACTTTTTGTGAATATTTGCTTGTTTAATGCACTACGTTCCTTCCCGCACACATCCTGCACTGGAAATCGAATTTTACTTGCATTTTACAGTATTGGTGGCGAACAAACACTCGTACCCCGCTCGTAAACGAGTCTCACGATCACTCCACATCCGTAGGATGGCCCTGAGAAATGGATTGCAAACATCCAACCAAACACGCCTAGTGTCGTCTTGCGCCCGACACAACAAGCAACGTGGTAGCAGCATTATGGAGCTGTTGTTGGGCTCCCAGGGCTGGTATGTTGTCTTTTGGGATGCTCACTGTAGCGCTGGGTAGACAAAGCTCACCTTTTGCTGAATGATCTTGTCTCTCAACTGCGGCCGGCTTCTTTGGATGGAATATTTCCTGCGATGGGCAGATTTTATAGCTCCAACAGCTCACGAAACCGTTCTCGCGCGACTTTTATTGCAGCGAAACCTGTTTTTCACATTTCTGTTTTTGGATGTATTACGCGACTTCGCTGGCTGCCACAACTGAATCTGCCGCATTGAACATTGGGACGCACGAACCTTGAAAGTGGAAGTGGAAGAAAGCAGTAACGGCTGGGATTCGGGTTTGGCAATTGTACGTTGAACGATCGGTGGAGTACTTTTCCTTTTCATTTACAATGGATAATATAGCGATTGAGGGAACAAGTTCCATATCATTTTCTTTCGCTGTAGAAACTGGCCGAAAAAGGAACACCATACATCTATCAAGCATGTACAAACGTACAACAATCAGTTTTATATTTCAAACGTGTTTTGTTCGAACAATTAGTGCTTCCCCTTCTACGCCACATAAAACAATTGACCGTCTTAGTGTGCTGTCAATAATAAGTAAGCAGTCCAGTGGCACTTCCCATTAGAACCGGTGCAGCGCCGTAGTATGAAGTCATCAACCAGGTCGTGTACACGATCGACGATCACGTAGGATGTGTTTTATTGGAAGTGGTGTTACAATTTCAGCGCTGATCGTACTGCCTTTACTGGAACTGGTAACGAAACGGGGCACGAACCGGCGCGACACTGATTTATTTCTGCGTACGAAGTTGCGTAGGAGCACGCCACGTCCATGTGGGATAGAAAAAGCTTTCCCCGTTTTCGTGATCGAAGCCAGCCATTCATGGCGTCGCCGTGAAGCTTGCACTGCAATACCGGTGCTGTTACTTGAACGTGGGTAGTATATACCAAAAATAAAACCTCAATTCGGTCCCATTAGTTGAACAGCTAGACTGGTGTTTTCGACCGAAGTGAGTCTCCGTACCGATCAAATGTTGTTGATCGACGATCAATTTATTCATATCAGCTATCAACTCTTGGGACGTTGGACTCGCATGTGAAACGTTGATCAGTTTTTACCATTAGTAGCGAACACTTGACGCTCCTCGCTTACATTTCTCCCATCTCGATGATTTTAAGTACCGCATCAATGTTGTTCGTCTTGAGTGCTTCCTTGAACCTGCCTATCATGGCCGAAGCGAACGTTCCGGCTAACGTGTCGGAGGTGTATGGGGAAGAGAACAAAACCACAACTATGGTAAGTAAATTAATACACCCTCAATCCGGTGCAGTGCGCGCAAAAAACTATGGAGGAGTTGGAGGAGTATTTTACTTTGCACATAGGCCTCTGGGCTCACATTGACTGCATCCGGTGCGAAAGCTAATGAACCTGCTGTGAGACTATAGAGCCGGTGTTGGGAATAATTTACTTTACTTGCTTATGTCACCCACACTAAACGTTCATTCATTCATAGGCAGTTTGGAGTTATTCCACCTCCCCAAATGCTCAAGCAAACATTGGGGGACAAACATTTGATGCATCGTGCGGATCGCTGTTAAGTGAGCAGAAATTTCACTAGGTGATGATAATTGCACGATAACTTGCTTAATTAAGATCATCAAAACCGCACCGCTGATCGTCCGAAATCTTCTTTGCAACAGAATCGTGAAGTTGTGAATTTTGTGATCGTTGGGACGAACATTCATCGTTAAGGTTTGGACCGAGGGAAGCGAAATAGTTAGTCAACTCGCTTATTCACTAACAAGCTAATCTAACGGTTTCTCTCACTCTCTCTCACATCCCTGCACATCATAAAAGATCGTTTGTTTAAGTTGTCGAATTGAATTATTCATGGCCATGAAGTAATTTAGCTAAAAACGTGTGAGCGAACGAAACTAAAAAAAACAGTGAAGTAAACGCACCGATTTTCGGTTCATCGTTCCGTCGCAAGACACTGGACGACACTTTTTCCATATTGGAAGGTGCAAGAAACACTTCAATTGCCCATTGTGCCCCTCACTACACCTACCTCGTAACCTCGACGCATTGTACAGGATACCGTGGATGCGCTTCAGTGCCAGCTGTATTTCGTTCGTGTTGACCAGCCGGATTTTGTAGCTCTTCACCAGATCTTCGTTTGTGGCCATCATTTCGTTGTGATACTTAATGACGTCTTCGCTGCATTGGGTGCGGTTGTCGGAACCGGTGATGATGGCATCGTAGCGAGCAAGAATCAAGAAGAATCGTGCGAGAGAAAAATGGTTTTCAGCGAAGGCTTTCGAAAGGAGCGACCCGAGATTAGTGTGATTCTTTTTCTGCCACATGACATCATCGCTTTCATGTGAGCAAAAGGCGCCGTACGCTAACGACAAACCGGAGATGATCTTCATGGTACGGCCCAAAGTGCTGCAGGTGATCGGGAGGCAAAGAGCGCAGGTTGACAATTGCTATACCAATTTGCACTCTACCTTGCACCGAGACTGTTAGCGGCACATAGTTGCAAATGATGCTAATAATATTATTCGAAAAAACAGATCTTTACTCACCCATTGTAATAACGGGCATCCTCTGCCCGTATCAGATGACTTTTGATCTGATTGATGTGTTCCACGATTTCGGAGTTGATCTGCTTCTCCGTGTCTTGCAGTCCTTGCAGCTTCTTGAACAGTTCCCTCACTTCTTCGCTCACAACCGGAAAGGTTGTTGTGGACTGCGTGCATTTGTGTGCCATGGGAACATAAATTTTTATTAAGTAAAGTATGTGTACGATCGCGATCGTACACAATGGAACACATTATTCATCGACTTACGTTCATGTTGTCTATATTCAGAAACTGCACCAACGATTGCACGAGGTCACCGGCCAGACCGATGTCCTCGGTGTAGAAGCGCGTCTTGCCATCGTAGCTAAAGTGTAGGCACACGCTTTTAGCCGTACGCAGGCTGATCAGGTTCAGCTTCAGCTCCGTTGCGTCTGCATCTGATGTCATGTACTCGATGTCGGATGGTAGCAGGAAATTCTACGCAACAGTAACAGAAAAAACACAATAAGTAATCCCCGCCATTTGGTGTGCTTACGGGGCAGAATAAATCTGGCGCCGAAGATCGTTCTTGAGCACGGCACAGACACGGCAGCTTACCTGATTGACCCAGATGCATATTCGCTTCAGACGTTCCGAGATGCGAAACTCCACGTAACTTCCCCCCGGGCCATCCTTCGTTGGGAGTGTGTTGATGTAGGCTGGTGTAGTGAATTGCAAAGAGAGGGAGAAATAGAGAGAGAGAGAGAGAGATCAGTAACATGCAGTCACCATGATTCCTTTTAAATGCATCACCCGAGTTACGTATCGGGTGGGCGCACTGGTATGGGTGGGCCGTATTTAACCATGTACGGACCCGCTAACCTCTCCGTGAAAGCCAAAAACGGACCATGACGCATTAGGGTTGCAGAAAATGTTGCAAAAAAAAACAAGTATGCAGGCAAACCCGGCCGCATGACAATACTTGGCGGACGGATGGAAGGAGCACGTAAAACTCGTTTCGCCGGCACTTATCGCTTTCGTTTGCTGAGTGGACCGATATTTGCCATGTTTTTCTCTGTTTTTCTGTACATCTTCTTTCACACTTTCAAACCACAGATGTACGCTTCAGATTTGTGAGATAATGCCCCGGCATTGTTGATGGGTGTGTAGATAACGGTGTGGGAAATAAGGGGATGCTACTAGTACAAAGAAGCGCGTCTGTTTACTACCCGGTGAGGGTCGTTTTGAAAGTATGAAGGCGCAGATAACACTTTGCAGATTTCCTTAGTCGAAGACACACAAACACACGACATTGTGTTAGATACAGAATGTCTAATGTAAAATGTTTTTTTTTTAATATTCATCAAACATGACACATTATCTTAAATGTATCAATCATTTACAAGACAAGACCTGACAGATTGATTTTTAAGGAAAGATTGTGTGGTAGACCAAGAACGCCGGATGATAGTAATGGTTGATAAGTGAGTAAGTAATCAAACCCGTTGATTATTGACTCATTAACTCAATTTCGATAATTTTCTATACCGAACCGTAATTGCCAGATTTATTCTTCTATTCAAATTCAAGCTTTACTTCATATCACTGTCAGAGTGATGGTAGATTTTTTTGAACCAGCTGACTTCGAGTGTGTTGGTCAAGATTAGTATGAAGTCTAAGACTGCATGTGTAGTACGATACTACAAATCTATATAACAATTGGAAGATATTTCGAGATTATTCCAATGTTGCACAACAATTAAGAAATTCTTTTCATAAGTAAATATTACCATGATCCATTATTACCCTTCAGATATGTAGTTCATGGTACATTTTTACTTCGGCTGCATATGTATAAACCTATGAACACAAGTAAAACTGCAACATCTGTGAACGATCGCGATGAGTACGATGAGTACTCGATCATCGTTGATCGGTCTGATGTTTACCGTAGAAAACCTCCATTCAGAAGAGATATATGGAAGCATGAGCTAATAACTTAGAGTACCGATTTTATTTACGTCTCCTACACTATACTCCATAC
>KB663644.1:3735604-3747431 GCA_000349025.1 Anopheles minimus | reverse complement strand
TCTAATAGCGATCCCATCAAAAGTATAAAATAGACTTGGTTCTCCCTAGGAAATAGGGAGGTTAGACATTTTTAGATTAGTTAAGGCCTGTGCGTCAGGCTCTTGTAGAAATGAAAAATAGTTTTTTATGACAGTAAAAATACCGCGGCCAAACCTCACTGTCGTAAAATAAATTAGACTCGCCAGGCTCTGGTGGCTCTCTGTATCACGTCATGAGAATGGCACCGGACGACTCAGCGCGTAAAGTCCCGTAAAGTAAAGTAAAGGTCGTCCACATGGACAGAGGAGGCATGGCAGGCTCAAACTGAGGTGGAACGATGGCGTTGATGCGTCCGCGCTCGACCGTGAACGGTTCAAAGGACTTCTGCAGCAGGTCAAGATCGCGAAGCGGTTGAAGCGCCGGATAAGTAGGCCAGTAAAAGTACCAACCACATAATTATAAACAATTTCGCTGCTATACTTACACACACTCTTTGGCGAGCCGGTCAGATTATGCGGTATTGTGTACATGGCAAACTTGGGCAGCTGACGGGTCAGCTCAAACACATGGAACTGCACACTGCTCGGGTATCCAACGAACGCCTTGATATGGATGTCCTGCGCATTATCCTTGAGCGTCTTCAGCGGAATCAGTATGCGCGAAACGTCCTTCGTCAAGTGGGCGATCAACGTTTCCTCCTTGAACAGCTGATCGGCAAAGATCAGCACCGCCCGGATCGTGGTGGAGTTGTTGGTCGAAACCGTAATGTCGATGTTCATATCGTTATTATCGTAGCTGGTTGAGATGCCTATCTGAAGCCGCGTGTTGGACGGTATGATGCCGACATTGTCCGGTACACTTTGCACCAGATTGCTCTCGCTCGTGTTACTCAGAATTTCCTTGTTGTACTTGATGTTGTTCTCGTAGTGCTTGAGCTCGAGCAGTAGCTTCTGTTTCTGTGTCAACAGTGCGCTCATCTCCTCATCCGCGATGTTGTGCAGTGTCAGCATATTAACGCTAGGCGTCGTATATCCCCTGACTAATGTGATTTGTGGAAAAAGGGGAAAGAAATACGAAATACTCATTAACTGAAGTCCGATGATTGTATCGGTTCGTTCTCACTTTCGCCATCTGCCGTAACGATGACAAGATCCAGCAATCCAATCCCACGGTAATCGTTGCATGCAATTCCACAGACAAAATCGTTCATCTTCATCCGGAACCAAACGTCCCCGGTACGTGGATCGCGCACATTTATCTTGCCGCTCTTCCAGCCAACGATCATCTGCTTCGACTCGCAGCCAAGTATGTCGTACGTGGCCATGGCGGTTGCGCGTGCCTTCGACTTGATGCGCCACATTCGCACGTTCTCCTCAAACACACCGATCGTGCCATTCTTGACGCTGTACATAAACTGGGCGGTACGCAGGGCGATCAGATTCTGAATCTCATTGCCCTCGGTGAACTCGTGCAGCAGTGTTTCCTTCTTGTAGATCCGAATACATCCATCATCCGTGCCGATGATGAGCTGTAATCAAACGAAATGAAACATTGACAGCCAGTTACTGCTGGTGGTATGCTTCCAATGTCGAAGCGGTTTCAATTCCGGTGATTATGGAAGTTGCTTAGAGCCGCTACGCACTCAAAGATAGCGTCTTACCTCGTTTTGGCCATCCTTATCAATATCGATTAGTAGCAGTGCTACTACACTGCCAGCCGTTATCAGCCAAAGCACTTCGGTACCGTCTTGGTTGTAACCCCGCACGACAGCTGCAAATATTTATTTATCTATTATTTCTTCTATTGACTGATGGTATTTATTTACAGCAACTGTTGATGCTAGACAGTTGTAGATAAAATTTGTTAGATGGGGTTACATAATGATCTTTTTAACTGTTTGGATTCATTTAATATTTTTCTCTTATGTTTCTATAAATGAAGCACTTCTTCTTCAATGGTAATACCTCAAAAGGTCTTGAGTCAGCCATTTATGGATACCGCGGCTTTAGTTCACCAACAACAAGATAGTCAATACTGCGTTCAGGGAAGCGATCCGGATGAGATTTGAACTCCAATCGTGCCTGTTTACACTTATACTTAATGTTGGCCACAGTTCGTTTTGGTTGGGAAACCTTTTTTTTCCAAACTATGAAATGGCCCCTTATCCCTGTAGCTTGTCTCTTGTAAGTGTTAGTAGTAACGCATAAACTAAAAACCAATCAATCATAACAATATTAACAAGATACACAACAAAGTGTAAACGTAACACAGGCATTGATGATTTGTTTTAAGTGAAATTTGAAATAAAAACTTTACAATATTACTATCATCAAAATTGGTAATTTGTGAATTTTCGTATGAATGTAACATAAAAAAAATTCACAACAAAAAAATAGTTTATAAACAACCGAGTACACCCGGGCAAAGGAGACCTTTCACGGTTTGGAGGAAGGAAACGTCTCCAAACCAATGTGACTTGCAATCTTGATTAAGGTTAGATATAAGCTCTATTTATGAGCAATGCGGCCGTTCCTCATGAATAAAAGAAAGTTTAAAATAAATTATAATTCAGAAGAAAGAATAATTTAGCCGAGTGCACCCGGTTTAAGGTGCCCTTCCGAGGGTTAAGGAAGAAAATTCATGGAAAATCAGCCAAAGTTAATTGTGTCCTAGATTAAATTTAAGGTAAGTCGTCTAATAACAAGCAGTTTGGACCTTTCCCATTCTTTATGAATGAAAAGCAATTGATATTTTATTTTATTATTTAATTATGACGGCGCTTTGCCGTATTGTTATTGACAATTGTAAAGCAATTAATAGTTATTGGAAAAAAATCACTTTAGTGTGGTATAAATAATTAAATTTTCAAAGTTAAGAGGATTCTTGGTCGTTTTAATTAATTTAATTTTTTTTCATCAAATTATCTCTGTGATGAACATCCTCTCAGATTTTTTTTTATAAAGTTATTTTTGTATTTCATCAACAATTTTTTGTAACTACTTTTAAGAATTTTTGAGTAAACTTTTGAACTCCAGTATTTAAATTAAAAAAAATGCTTAAAAAAACAACCATCAATAAAAGCTATCATTTGGCTTAGTTAACTTAGTTAGTTAGAGAACTGATTATTCAACTACGTGGTATCAATAAGTCTAGTAAGCTAGAAATGGCAGGGATGACCGAGTAGTAGGTCGTTACGCCAAAAAAGAAGAAAAAAGAAGATAACTTAACTAAAATATACATTTGGTGACTTTGGCGATAATAAGTACACACTTACCATTACCACCGACGATCAGCGTATTGCCCGGATTGTTGGCATAGGGACCGATCACGGCGGAACGGACTCCTTCGTGGAAATCTCGCTGAAACATGTTACAATTTTCATCCACGTGGTACGCTGCAAAACAATGCAACGAATGCGAGAGAGGTGAATTGTGTTATTGCATCACCACCACCACCCAACACCCCTCGGATTTGCTCCCCTTACCCACCTAACACATGTGAAGGACTTCCAATCACCAGCACGTCACGCTCGTCGTCCTTCTTCAGCCGGCCAGCTACAATCGCTCGTATGGGAAAGTTCATGTTGAGCAGCGCGATGTCGTTTTTGATTTCCGAAATCGATAGCTTCGAGTTTTGCAGCCCGTACCGTTTGTGCGGCGTGTGGATTAGTATCTGAGGGTTAGGAAGGTATGGGAAAGTCCACACATGGGTCAATCAACATCGGAAATGGACGCACTCAAGATCGTTCCGATTCGTGACGGTAGTCGATCGTGCAGTCCACCAATATATGGGGATGGATGGTAAACTAGTTTCCCCATTTTGTTTTCGCTGTTATTTGTTGTGCTTCCTGTCCGAGGGTCGCCAACAAACGACGGTTTGTGGACGGCTTGGAGGAAAAAGAGAACCTGCACCTACCTTATCCGCGGTGGTGACCATGGTCAGACAGGAATGTATCCCGTCATACTTCCCGCAGGTCACCAGCTTTTCGAACACTTTATAATTGAGGGAGAAGGAAAAGACTGGTTTCGTCGATATATCCATCACTTGAAGTAATATAATGATTCGCGTGTGTTATTTTGTAGCGCAGAAACCTTTTGGACAACACTTGCAGTAAGACACATTCGATTGTTTTTGCGTTTCCGATTGTTTGTACATTGATTCACGCCATGGAAACGCTTTGACGAGTTCGCTCATGCGCGGTAAAGCGTGTTGACATACCTGTTGATAGTGGAATTCCATTATGGGCTCCGGATGCAACAGGTGGAAGAATGTAAATATGAAAAAGTTATGTGATTGCAAAGTTTCAAGAAATAACATTAGTATTAGCGGTGAGAAGTACAAAATTCGTCATACTGAGTAGTGCTATTGCGACAATCGCGGTCTTCATTACTCAAGGTGGTTTTTATAATCTAATCCGTATCATCGCCATTCGATAGCAAGGATGGACTGTATCTTGTATTAGGTAAGATTTATTTACCTTCTTATTAGCAAAAAGTTTTCCCATGTTATGCCCTATAATACTTTCTGGGTTATATTCTTAATTTACTCAACATTTCTGTCGTTCTTCAGCAAGATCTGGCCTTGTCTTTCACCTATTATTATTTCTTTCTCTAGTTAAACTCCTTCCTCTAGTTAAACATTGTTCGATGGTGCGTTAGCTTATGTTAGTTTTTATTTTATTCTATGTTTTAAATTTAAATTTGTTTAGCATAAGGCAGAAAAATAAAAATTTATAATAGTAATAATAATAATAATATCATTCACTTTAGCTTGATTTTTTTTTACCATGATAATTTCACACCAGGAACGATTCAGACCATATTTATGTTCTGGCTGGGTATGCTGCTCTTAAGTCAAGATTATACGTCTATACTGGTTGATCAACCCCGTTTAGTCCGCTGAATACTATAATGATTATTTTCTAAAGAAAATTAGAACATTCGTATATGATTGTTTCAAATATAACTCGATCAAGCTCAAAGAAAAATGTGCTCAAAACCGTTACAAAAGGTTACCCAAACATAACATTTGAGATATGAAATGAATTTGTTCATTTGTGCGATCTAAGTTCGAAATTCGAACATTAAGGTGCAAGCAGACGGCAATTACTTTGACTTAACGCGAGCGTAGAAGAACGCTTGAAATATGATGGAACAGCCTGGAGTGCTTGATGAGAATTTTAATCTATTGATTATTATAAAAATTAATTAATTGTTTACTAATTATTATTTACTTATTAGTACCGTTATACTAAGAAATAAATCAATGTATAATACATCAAATAAATAAATAATACCTCAATAAATAGTTGATAAAATTGAAATTCTCGTATGTTTGAGGGAAATATTTTATTTATAGTTAGATAATTTTGATTACATTAAAACATTGAACACCTCATGATGTTTTCGATGTTGAATGTATCTCAATAAATGCAATATTTTTCCATTGAGCTTACTTATTTTTACTTATAAACAGCTTTGACTTAATGGAGCGCGCTATTCTCATTGGCTGGGAAACTTTTCCTTCTCGAAACCGTAAAAGGGCACCTTATCTTGTTTCCTGGTTAAATAACAAATGGAACTTACTTCATTATTTCTCACAGTATGTATACATTCACCACTCTAAATAAACTTTTTTTCATGAAGAACGGGCAAGCTGTATAGCTAACAAATAAAAGCTTAATTTTAAACTTAAACTAACGCGCAATTCACATTGGTTTGGAGACATTTCTTTCTCCAAATCGTGAAAGGCTGACTAAAAGGACTTTATTACAATTACAGAAAACAATCAAAGAAAAATTAGAAAAATTTAAACTGCGTCCCAAATTACTTGGAAAATAGAAAGTTTGTTTTTGTCTTTGAAATAAGTCATCAAGTATCAGAAACGTTTTTTGTTTTATTCATTAATATTTATTTACACATGCTTCACGAGATAATCTTGCTGTTGCTTTGCATTCCGCACATTCCTCAGAAGGGATAATGCTTTAAATCTGCTGGATGCGATCACGATCATTAGTGTTGCAAACGATACCGGAATGTTGCTTTCCGGAAGGAAGATTGCTTCAGCAGAATCTGGTGCAGCCTTGCGCAGTTTTCATGTTCGGTAAATGATACTTCCGCTGAACTACAAAGTATTACATTTGCATGTAGTTGATGCTTAATGTGTATTATTTGTTTGTAGAATGCTTTGTTTGTTCCAATCGGTTTGTCTGTTGTTTGATATTATATATTTATGGAGTAGAACCAGTAGTGGCTTAGTGACTTAAGTATACAAACATACTTCTTGATCAGCTACATATATATGATCGGATAATGAGGATCACGATAAGAATTCCTCGTGCATAATGAAATATTAATCGATATTATTTAATTACTACCAAGTTAATTTCCATATGTCTAGAACAAAAACCACACATCCATATGTTTCCCTCTATGTGTTTATTAAATTATATTACAATATTATTACATCCTTTAAATATCGCACATTCCGACAAACACTTCTCAATCCAAAATATGTATAGTACATAAATCACTTTCAACTGTTGGTTCCCTGCCACGTATCATCCAATCAGTACAGCAGGAGGTGCCGGAAAGAAACGTCGTCGCCGGGGGTAGTATCCATATCCGCGCCCATATCCGCCATATCCATAACCGCCGTAACCGTATCCTACTCCACCAAAACCGTATCTTGAAAACCCTCCGTATCCACCGTAAGGGCCTATGACACCAACTCCAAATCCAAAATGTGGCACCGGATTTAACTGCCCGAACTCCACTCCGAGCGCCAGGATTGCAATTAAAATTCCGAAAATTGTTAAACTCTTCATTGCACTTTGTGAAACACTCGCACACACCAGAACGTAGATGCGATCAAATGCTATCCAGATTTTCCAACCGATCAATCATTCGGTTGCACAGCGAATGAAAACGGATCATACACCGGAACAGGATTTTAAATGGCACATAGCAGAAGCGTTAATTTTCACCCGACCAAATCATCGTAACTGACTCTACAAACATGCTCGAATGTGTTGCGTTGGGTTGATGTGTAGCTTTCCGGCCAGACAGGTAGCTCGCAATAGCTCATTGGTGCTAATAGCGATCTATCCAGATGACGCGAGCTGAGACAAACTGAACAGCAATAAACAACAACCACACAACGTTCTGGAAGGCAGAACGAATGGTGTCATTTTTGTTTATCAACACATCATTACTCGGAGAAGTTAGCGTAAGCGTCGGGAGTACGGCTTCCGTAGTATCCGCCATATCGTTGAAAGATAAACCCTATTGGGATGGGGGAAACATTATTCATTAATTAAATCTGTTTAGCTTAAATGAGCAAATCAACCGTTACCTGGTATACTGCGGTAGTGAGAGTCATCGTATCGAACTCCAACACCGAAACCACCGCCAGGAAAGGAAAGCAACGGATTTCTGCGCTCTCTCACATGGTTTGCCCCGAAGGAAGTGGTTGAATCGCCATGTGATCTACCCGCCAGTACAAGCACTAGAAGTAAACAGTGTAGAATATTCATCTGATTAGCTTTTGATCGGTTCCGCAGTTCAATACGCACTGTAGTTCGATCGTACCAGCAACGTCGCTAGAACCTTAGGTAGCCGTATGCAATCAACATTAGCAAACACAGCTTCCCACCTTCGGGCGCATAAGTTTACAGATGCAAAAATTAAAAATGCAAACACATAAAGACGCACCACCGGTAGAAGTTGCGGAACAGGTTCCACCGAAAGTTCGCTGCGGAAAACGAATTGGCTTACGGGTTCAGAACTCAGAATGTTAATGTGTTTGCGAACTGATAATCAGCATGGTTCAAGGTAGGTCTACATAAAATGCAAAACTCAACCTCACTTTGTTTAGTTTAATTTTATTTTTATTAGAAAATGAATTATGTAAATACTTTTTTTTTCTTGCCATCTCGGCGCAAATTTTAATAAAAATTCCTCACTTTTCTTTAGTCGGAAATGAAAGACACGTGTTTAATTGAAAACTTTGTTTATTTTTCCTAACAGCAGACTTCAATCACGTGGAATATTCTTCATTTATGCTTGGCAGAAATAAATAGAATGGTAAGAATTTAAAATGATAAGTTTACCTTCTATTAACTTAAGCTAAATTGTGGGACATTCGTTAAAATTTATTTGAAATTAATTGAAAAATAAACTCAACGGCTGGAACAAAACTGAGCAAGCGGTACAATCGTACCGCTGTACAAAACATGAACAAAATTTCAAAGTGGAAACATTTCAACATGACCGCACTGAAAACCACTGTGGTAAGTAAACGGTCAAATGTTTGCCTATTGCAGTGCTTCATGCATAAAATTTTTTGTGATTATTTGGAAAAAAACTGCTTTTCTTTAAATTCAACTTTTACAACGCATTAGACAAATATTGAAGATGTCTAAATGATAAATTTAATTTAACATTTCATCAAAATTCCGTCATATAACTTTAGTTTACAATTGATCGGAAAATTGCTATATTTCCGTGGATAAATAAACCATAAAACACACCCTTTTCATTACTTCAATATTGTTTTGATACTTAAGCAAAAGATTTACACGATCGATTTCCAATTTTTGTAATCTTCCAGTTACAAAGAGAAAAGTTAATGCATTTCAGTTTTGACCTAAATGATTTTGTTTTTAAAATAAACGCTTGCGTAACATAGATGCCGTATAATGGCTGCAAGCGTGAGCTTATTCATACTAAAACGACACAAAAGAAACATTCATATGTATTGATACAGTTATACAACCGTGCAATTTTGTTCACGGATTTATTAGAACAGAAATTCAATATAAATGACTAAATGCGGTAAAACGAAAATATATGTTCTGTTTCAATAAAAAATAAACAATAAATTCTATCCAAGATGAACGAAAGTGCCACGAAACAAGAAAATGTACGTGTTCCACATACTTATTTGAATCATCAAAAGAGATATTAAACCTGTGTGCTAGAAAGAGCCAGAAAAAATGTGAAATAGTTACTGAATGCTACCAATTATTGCAATCCTTGGAATAATATAGTTAAACAAAAAACGGCAACACATTTTATACGAAAAACCCTTTTTATTGTATAATATCAACGCTTTCATGGATGTACGGTTTCAGGTCAATCTTCAATTTCAATTTTCCTCTCCTTTCACCTCCTTTCACTTATACGGCGGCCAGTTTTTCACGCACCACACCCGATTGCACTATTATCATGCTGTGACCTTGCCACGTAAAGCAAACAACAACAATCAGCTGTTTCTTCACCACCACCCGTCCATTGAGCAATGTAACGGTTTATTTGGTCGGCTGCTCATCATTTAATTAGCGTCCGAAGCCAAATTGTTTGACCTTCGTCACCTCCCGATAGTGTCCGCCGTGCAGCCCATGGTGGCCATGTTTGATGTGCACCTTCTTCTCGACCGTATGCTTGAACGGAAACAATCCTCCCCCGACACTCTTTTCCTTGTAGTGGTACTGGTACTTGAGTCCTCGCTTGTCCCGAACCGTGCCATCGTCCACTTCCGCAACGGCTTCAGCACCACGCAGTTGACTCTCTTCCGCCAACATATCGACCGGAGAATCGATCGGTGTGAACGTGTGGCCAAAGTGGAGTAACGCCACCATCAACACTAACACTGCACAGAACACTTTCATCTTTGATCGCCGAGATGCTGTAGTTTTCCTTTTGGGGGAAAGAAAACGTTCAAGAAACTTCTGTTCGTCTCCAAACCAACTCAAGGGGTCAGATCTCTTCAGGTGAACTGTCTGCCAATGACTGGTAATAATCGGTCGGGGTTTTGGTGTTTCAAATCTTGCACCGGCTTCGATGGGGCTTGGTTTTTGGTGTCTTTTTCTCAAGTCCATTTACATAACTGGTCTGTGACCAGTGGGTGGGGAAAGCGGTGCGTCTGGTAGATCCAGTGGGGATGAACTTGAAATGCACACTGTTCGTCGAAAGATTGCCCGAAACGTTACGAATTTTGAAGAAATCACTCGCGATCACTCGAAATGATACGTGTTTCGAATGGATAATGGGTTGGGAATTCTTCATTGGCGAAAAAAGGGTCTTTTTAAAGGTTTCGTTTGATAAAAACCTTTTAAGAAGATTTACCATTTCGATTTCATATTCTTTAGATTAATACTTAATTTAAAAAAAATCATACTGTTCAATTTGATAAATCAATTGCTTAGCGAACGTGAATAACACATTAAATTTATGAAATATGAATAAAACATATTAAAACATTTTCCTTATCAAAATAAAGTATAAAAAATCGGTCGACCGATAAGTAGACAATCGGTTTTAGCGATTTATTTGAAATCCTAAATTGTTTGTAGTTCTAGAGTTAGTATAATTTAGGTGAAATACAATTTTACAACTTCGCATATTTTGTTCTTATTTTTCTGTTCATTATTGTGTGCTTCATTGCAAAAAAATATATATTTTTGCTATTGTTAAGCTTGTGGTGGTTGGTAAAAAATTAACGACTGATTGATACATAGATTTGCTATGCCAGAAACAATAAAAAAAAGATTATGGATCTTTTCAAAACTATTGTTGGGGTTTTTGGGACATTTTTCATTGTTCATTTCACTGTTTTACCCTTAGTTCTTTGAGTTGGTTTATAGTTATTGGAATTTGTATTTTTGTAATGAACATTGCTTAAAATTATAAACTTTTATCTAAACGTAATCGATAATGGAATTCTAATTGGTTTGCAGACAATTCTTTCTCCAAACCGAGTAAGGGCATCTTATTCCGGGTGTAGTTGGTTAGTTACAAATTAATTTATAAAAAAAAATGGTCAAATATGTTAAAAAATATATTAAAACATAAAATATGATAAATATTATGTAATAACATTATAAAGGGGCGGTCCGGTAGCCGAGGCGATAACGGTACTGGTCTCACACGCAGGACCGGGGATCAAATCCCATCTGCACCTTTCCTCCGTAGTCAGGACTGACTATCCAACTACGTGGTATCATTAAGTCTCGTAAGCCCGAAATAGCATACGTGACCGGGTAGGTCGTTACGCCAAAGAAGAAGAAGGACATTATAAAAAATGTTAAAGAACCTCAAATTAAGGAAAAATAGGCTTAAAAATGTAGTAATTTCAGTTACCTATAACTAAAACATTTCCCTTTTTATCGATTTTTAATAATATTGTATAATGTGTAACAAATATGTTTTCGAATTGTCCATGTAGTACCATCAACACATCTTACGTTTTTTTGGAAATAAAACACACAACAGTGGAAGGAAAAATATGAAAAAGCATGGAAAGACGTAAAATTGCATTAAACAAAAACGAACTTTGTCGCACTTTTATCTATGTCTCCAGGATTCTTTAAATAATTGGCAAAAAAAAACTGGTGTCCATATAAACTTATTATATTTATCTGTGTGAACTTCCTTTGCTCGTATTGCTCATTAAGTCGAGCCAATAGTCGCGTCATAATAGCTGCTTTGTAATTATTGTGATTCATCGCCATCGGATGGAACGAAAAATCAATCAAACATGTTTGCCTCATCTTTGTTTACATCGGACTATTTTCCGTCCTTGGCCGATCGCCCTACCACGCATCAGTCACCTACATA
The DNA here is from genome assembly GCA_000349025.1 of Anopheles minimus. Classification (NCBI taxonomy): domain Eukaryota; kingdom Metazoa; phylum Arthropoda; class Insecta; order Diptera; family Culicidae; genus Anopheles; species Anopheles minimus. The sequence goes on along the minus strand of KB663644.1, from coordinate 3,735,833 downwards.
TGTGTGTCCATTATGTTGTAAACAAGGTGAAGATTTTGGGAAACCCTATGCTTAGGACCCGTCAAACGACACGATGATATATCTCCAACGATGATGGTTGTCCCCCAGGTGGTTGCCTCAAAATAGTTCATGGTTCACCGGCTACCGGGCGTGTGACATGACAAATCATTCACCAAAAATTCCCCTTTCGAAGGCAAACGACCCAACACCCGATGAGCCTTTGAACAAA
>KB663644.1:3722793-3735594 GCA_000349025.1 Anopheles minimus | reverse complement strand
GAACTTTGTCGCACTTATATCAATGTCTCCAGGATTCTTTAAATAATTCGCAAAAAACTGGTGTCCATATAAACTTATTATATTTATCTGTGTGAACTTCCTTTGCTCGTATTGCTCATTAAGTCGAGCCAATAGTCGCGTCATAATAGCTGCTTTGTAATTATTGTGATTCATCGCCATCGGATGGAACGAAAAATCAATCAAACATGTTTGCCTCATCTTTGTTTACATCGGACTATTTTCCGTCCTTGGCCGATCGCCCCACAACGCATCAGTCACCTACATATATGTGTCCATTATGTTGTAAACAAGGTGAAGATTTTGGGAAACCCTATGCTTAGGACCCGTCAAACGACACGATGATATATCTCCAACGATGATGGTTGTCCCCCAGATGGTTGCCTCAAAATAGTTCATGGTTCACCGGCTACCGGGCGTGTGACATGACAAATCATTCACCAAAAATTCCCCTTTCGAAGGCAAACGACCCAACACCCGATGAGCCTTTGAACAAAAAAAAAAAAAACAACGAATAAAGAATTTGATCCAGTTCCGCGGATATGATTGAAAACAATAATAACAGGTTCGTTGCTTAACGTATCGTTGAGCTCTTTTCTTTTTGGGGGCAACGCGGTTGCCCTTTTGCAGTGCGCGTCGGAAGACAACCGGCACACGCCGGCTAATGATACCGGAGCCGTGCATGTTTCCGCGCGTTCTTGACGCTCCGAGCGACATTGTTTGTTCGCGAACCCGGCGGCAACCAGGAAGCAGGCCGTACGTAAAACCACCACACCACCGCGATCTGCGACGTGTGATGATGACAAACGATACGATCACCGGTGTAAGGCGTACTGTCGTTCTGTAGCGTACGCCGCAAAAATCCCAGAATCCCCCGGGCCAGGCAAAGGTCCGCCCGCGTCTAAAGACGTATAAATACGGCACCGATGTTCCTGGGAGATACTAAACCGATCTAGAACGACAACGACATCGCATCGCAACCGTACCGTAAAGTGTGTAGTAAGGATGAAGCTGTTGTACGTGTGCTGTAGTGTTCTGCTGGCGATGGTGGCATTCGGTACGATCGAAGCTGTTCCAGTGGAGGATGGGGTGATGGTCGTGATGGAAGATCCGATGCAGGAACAGCAACCAGCACTCACGCTGGAAGATGTGGTTGCGGTTAACGACCAGACCGAGATGGATCAGGGCGAAATGGTGCGTGAGAAGCGACACCATCGGTACGGTGGCTATGGAGGTGGTTATGGCGGGTAGGTAGCGGACAATTCAATTCAATACTTTGTCGCGAATCGGATTATGATTTAAATTGCTTTACATTTATTGCTGGGATTTACTTACAGATATCGCGGTGGATACGGTGGATACGGAGGATATGGAGGACACGGTTATGGTGGATACCGGGGCGGTTACGGGTATGGTGGTCACCGTGGTGGATATGGAGGATATCGTCGTGGAGGATACTACTAAAACCTGAGTGTGTAAAATTGTGATGTTAAAAGCCCAATAAAGAACGATTGTGATACGGCATGACAAAGGAATGCAATTTGTTGTTTCAATTAGTGCGAATGTATTGTAGGTTTAAAGTTACCGCAAAAGATAACTTTTTTTTATGTATTTATGTTTGCTTCAATTTGGTTGTTATTGATGACTGTTTATCTGCTTTTTTACATATAATTCGATTTTTTTTTATTTTTATAGTGAACAAAATTCTTTTTAAATCTGTTTTATTTTTCATTTACGCAAAAACAGTCTGACCGGATTACTAGTCATAAAAAATTAATAACATTTATGGAAAAAATATGAAAAAATGCACTATAATTATTTTGAATTATTATTTGAACAAAATTGTCTGGCAAGTAAATTATGTATTACGTTAACAGTAATATGTACACTAAATGTTAGGAACCATAAGCAAGCAAGTAAGTAAGTAAGTAAATCGTTTTATTAAGCAGTTTTAGTAACATTATTGCCTGAATTACAACTGGTTCCGATCAGGTGATCTCTACTCAATATTATTGAATTAATTGCGCGTCGCGATGTTTGAACTTAAGGTTAATGCGAGTATGAAATTTACGAGGGAAAAATTATAAAAGAACCCTAGATTTTTTTAGAACCATAAGCTAGAACCGGGAATTGAGAGAAATAAGCATTAAAAATTCTGGAGAAACCCAAAAAATGAAACAAGTTAGCAGGAAAAAAAACATGAAGAGTATTAACGAACATTGTTCCGCAGCTAAGCTGGATAATTTTCAGAATTACGCCTGTAACAAAGGAATTCTTGGTTGATTAGTGAGTTGTATGAGTTGAACATTTGTATTACAGGATCACTGGATCAGATGGCTGTAGATGTTAAATTTCTCCTAAAGAAATTCCTTCGGCATACTATTATATAAAGCTATAAGTTCATATGCACTTAAGATTACATGAAAAGTTCTAAAGTATTATGTTAGTTGTTAACTCTGGTCTATAAGTTATAGGGCCTGTTCGTCAATACGAATTAAAAAAAAACATGATTTCAACATTGTTTCAGAGACAGTGAAGATTACCTTTGACAGGAGTAACGGGCCGTTTATTTTCGTTTTATCAATGTTTTTAAAGGATTTATATGAATACGAGTATTGGAGAATTGAATACAACAATTACACGAAGGATGTTTTTTCAATATAAAACTATGCATAATTCAATCATTTGCGAGTTGCGTGAAAAGAAAATGTATAAATTAATATGAGCCAAAATGATGTCTAACTAAGATGTTAAAGGTAATAAAACAAAACTCAATTACGTGTGATTCCCAAAGCAATAAAATTGCCAACGAAATTCCGTTGAACGTCAGCGAAACAACATTTCGCACCACGATGAATGAAACTGTCCCTCCTTTAATTGTTTTTGTCACATCTTGTTCATTACATTGGAGAATGAGACGTTATGTGAAGTTTCCATTTGTTACGATCTACTCTTCTGTCGTTATTATTTTATAGCATATTTCTTTACTTTAGTTTACTTTTATTATAATGCCATTTTCTTCTTAGTTTGTTATTTTTTCTAGACAAAAGATATACTTTTCTTCAAATGCCATTTTGTGTAAAGTAAGTTTTTATTACAAAATTCTATATTGATTTTTTAAATAAGTATATACATGATAAGTGCAATATGAGTGGTATCTATCACATGAATAAAAACGCTATGAAAAAGAAAGAAGTTGTATTATGAAAAATTAATTAATTATTGCACACGAGTTGAATATATTTTCCAATAAAAGAATCTAAACGAAATGTTACAAGTTTACACAGTTAAGAACATTTCGTATTAAAGAAAAATAAGTTTCATAACGCTTTATGATTTGTGTCACACAATCCGTTATATAAAAAAGCAAGAATTCTAATTAAACGATCGTCCTTCTTTTAAGTTTACGGCCCCGGCACATAAAGGTGGAGAAAAAATAACACCATTACACTTTCTCTTGCTTCTGATCGCACAGAAGAAAAAAAACCAATCACTATTTGCACCAATCAACGAAACAACCATTAGCGCTAAATCAATACCGCAAGTGCGGCATTCATAGTGCGTAGGTTTTGCTTTGCATCGTCTTCATTGATCGTCCCAAGAGTGTATGGGAACTTCGGTGATTCCCCGTACAATCGTGCCAGAAGTGCAACGCACCGCAGGAAGTACGGAAATGCAACGCAAAAAGCGACTAATAATGACACTACATTACTACGGTGACTTTAAAGTTTTCTCTCATCATTTGCGTCATGGCGATTAGTAATAGACTTTTTTTTTCTTCGCACAGAAGATCGAACTGTCGGTGGTATTAAAAGTTGATGGTTTTTGATGAAGAAAAACAGGTTTATAATTTGAATTAAAATTAGCATGTAAAATAACGCCCTTTATGGCTTAATGTTGAGATGCATTCATTTCTTTACACATATTTTTTCTAAAAAAACGTAAGGAAACGCCCTATTTTTTGCAATGCAATTAATTTACAATCAAAAACAATAGTTTAAAACGATCATCAAAAAAGATCATCTACTGTCGCAAACTGGAAATTGCTAGCTCTGCCAAACCACGTGGGAATATTTCACAATCTAATTCACAAAAATTCCGTACCGAAAGATTGTTGCCACACGGCAAATTCCGCCCATCTTGACCTTGTACCATTTTGTGGTTCACTGACGTTCAGTGGGAAAACCCATTATTTGTCTGCCAGCGGGTCAAGCGGTTACATTCCCACGAGAAACCGAAAAACATGATTTTCTTTTGCCATTTTCCCTTTCTTTTCAAGTTTACCAAAACGAAAAATTTTGTTGGAAATGTATTTATTATTTTATATTTTTTGGTTTTCTCCCCCGCATCACGAACAGCAGAATTTAGAAGAAGTACGGATTTCCGAAACCTCCCCCGTATCCGTAACCACCGTACCGGTATCCATAGCGTCGATAGCCGCCGTATCCGAAACCGGGATAGTATCCACCGTAACCGTACCCGGGATGGAAGCCGCCTCCGTATCCACCGTATCCACCGTATCCTCCAGGATAGCCACCAAAGCCACCACCGACGAGTCCGACACCGACACCAATACCAACGCCACCGAATCCGAGATGACGCTTCGATCGTTGACCTTCCGTTTCGAGCGCTTCCGGAACTGTTGCAACACTTTCCTCTACCGGGACCAACTGTACTACCGGCCGTCTTTCAGATGGTTCCTGCTGTGGTTGCTGTTCCGCCGGAAAAGCCACTGCCAAACTGACCATGGCCACCAGCACAAGTAAACTGCAAAATGGCTTCATTATTGGAGAGGTAGTGGGCGAAAACGCTTTCACCTAAAAGCATGGAGAACAATAAATTAATTTCGATAAAATAAGCCGTCTTAACCAGTTACACAGTTTGCTACTTGATGATCGTGAGCTTTAAATTCGTGATCAATCGGTTTGTCACAACACAAACAAAATCTGCAACGTCTGTCAACGTACCAGACACGAACAGTTCTAATTATGGTTGGCGGAAAAAAACACTTCAAAAAGATTTATTCCCCACGTTTCCTAAGCATGCCACTACACTATTCCCTGTTCCCGTATTTCCTTACAGACAGTAGCACAATAGCATTCGTATTCTAACAGATAAAATCCCCTACTCGTGAGACGGGAACGATCGATTAGCACCACTGCTACTGCGGCATGTTTATCTTCCAATCTTGTACACAAACGATCACGTTAGCACTCGCGTTACTAATACGTTACAAAGCACACGTTCTCGTATGGCCCACATTTACTACCTAAGAACACAATATCTTACCTTCGGAAATTAATCTGACCAAAACAAAAACTTTGGTAACGATATGCTTCCCGTGGTCTGCTCGCGAACGTTGCCCGACGTTTGATCGTCTCCTGGTTGGTGATGATCGTTTTTATATATCAAATCTACACCACTACAACGCACGCCATGCCCGCGAAAGCCGGCTCCGGGCGGTTCGTTGACAGACAGCCCCCGGAATCGAAGAAACCGTGGGAGAGTGGGAGGGAATGTTGTGATGCGTCCGAAACAGGCTGACGATGCCTTACATGCCGATGGAGAACTCCATTCTTCCCAGCGTCTGGCGAGACGCAGCGGCTCGTAATGTCCCCGAAAAGGCGAAAAACAAAAGCATTTGTTTTTGTGGAGGTCGTTACAGCTGGATTGGATGTTTTCTTCGTTTTGCAATGGCCAAACCACCGTAGGGTGGGGATGCATTAAAGAAAAAAAAGCAAATCGAATCTCATGTAAGGGGGATTGAGGCGTCGACGATACGTTGCGGGTGCTTCCGCGTCGTAATCGCAGCATCCGCTTTGTCTGCGTGGTTTATATGTTGATGGATTTTAGCTTATCGGCGCTAAGCAGCCTTGCAGGAATTCCCTTAGTGAGTAACCGATTGTTCTAAGCGTTCATTTCGTTTCCGTAAACACAAAAAACAGCATTTTAGGTATCAACGAGACCGTTGGGAATTCGACGACACTTTTCGGGCTTTGTGGTGCCGTAAGAGATATCTTGTGACGTCCGCTTCCACTTTACATTTGCACAGTGAAGGAGACGGATGATCATCATTCGGAAATGTGACGCAGTGTTATCTGTATTCGATTGAAATAGTCCTTTCTGTTTACCGCATATTGATGACGTTCACAGAATGTTATTATGTTGAATAATTTTACTATTATTAGATGTTAATTGCATCTCCCAGAACTATCTAATACTCAATAAATGCAACATCATTCTAGACTTCAATTTAGTCATCCTCTATGGTTGAGTCATTTGACTCTACTCTTACTAGAACCTATTATTTGTAGAGTTGTAAATAGTATGAGTGAACGATTAGGATATGTAAGTAGTGTGTAAGTAGTATTAAGTAGATATGTATGCGTAGGTAGATGATAAGAGAAATATAGTCGTAATCGGGAAGTCAAAGAGAACACACGCATTGTAAGAATACAACATTATTGTGAATGTTAATAAATAAAATGAATCAAGTTGAGAATTACTCCTAAAAGGTGGTTTCTTAATCTTCTGATTTTCCACATACGTTTCCATTTCATCCCTTCTTGAATAAGATTTTTCGTCCTATTTTAAAATCTTCTAATTCGTAATATTTTTTAAGAATCCGTTAAACCGCTGGTCGCATACTAATAAAAACTTTAAGCTCTTTTCGTTTAGGATATGATCACATAGACTTTTCGCTTAGTCGTACGATACAATTCACATTGGTTATAAGATATTTTCTTTTCCAACCCGTAAAAGGGCACTTTCTCACGAGTGTACTCGTATAGCAAACAAAGTTAAAGAGATATTAATTTGTTCTTAACTTGTTCTACCTCATCCATTGTCTTCAGTGTTTTGAAAACACTTTGTGTTAGTAAACTTGTTGCTCATAATATCTCCTATCTGTTACATCTGAAAGCACTGTGATGATCGCTCAAATCAGGTTCAACTACTGGAATTCTGTTCGGGGAATCCCGGGTATGGTTCGGATCCATATTGGCCGTATCAAGCGTGTACAGAGGCTTTTCACAGGGATAACTGTTCGTACATTTCTCAGTGAATTATGTTCTTCCCTAGCTGATCAAGAGTCCTGCGTTCGGAAGCTCGATATCGACTTTTAAGTTATTTTAGTATAAATTAAAAAAAAATCTTATGCCTTTTTTCCTATGAAAACATAGAGCCCGTGATCTCCTGCAAATGTCACGTTGGCGTACTTCATTATTCATGAGGAACAACCTGGCCGTATGACTTATAAATAGAACTTATACCTAAACTTGATCTAGATTGCAATTCGCATTGGTTTGGAGACATTTCCTTCTCCAAACCGTGAAAGGGCCCGGGTGTAGTCGGTTGACGCTGGTGTACTTAGTAAAGACACAATAAATCATTTCTAGTTTGTATGAGCTATTACCATTTCTTCTGTACTTGTTTTGGTTTCAATTCTTTTTCAGCTGCTTTCCAATATCGGCTCTCTACTTCGAGTTTTTAATATTATCCTTTTCTTTCTCCATTTCTTCTTATGCTTTCTTCCTTTCCCTGATCTCTTTTCTTTACTCATATTCTCTAGACCTACAGTATTTACCCTAGATCATTTGTCTAAACATAGTTCGAGATTATAGTTAGTAAATCAGTTATTCAACTTTTAAAATATTGTTTTTGAGTTATTTAAGTGAGTTCAGCCTAGGGGCAGAATACTTTAATAAAGCAAAATTACACTCTATGAAATATGAAAATATATAAAAATTAGTGGTAGTAATGAATGAGAAGCTACCTATTCCATAATTTTATTCTTTTTTGTACAATAGTTAATCAATATATTTGCTGTTGAATAAAGGTAAACTAAATATCTGTTTATCCATATCAATTCCAGACGAAACATTAAAGTTTACTTTGCAGCAAGCAATATGCTAAAATTCATTTTTATTGTCAGTCATTATCCAGAACTTTCAAACAATCCAATTTTGTTTTTTTCTCTATCAAACGTACAGTCCCCGGTTATAGTATCCTCCGAGCTGACTGCCGTAACCGGCGTACGGACTTTGGCCTGCATTCCAACCACCACCTCCGTACGGATACGCACCCACACCCTGTCCAAAGCCCGAATATCCGAACTGTGCTCCAGGGTAGCCGCCTGCTCCGGCACCATAGAATGCGCCATTTCCTCCGCCAAAGCCACCGAACCCTGCAGCACCACCACCATAACCGTAGGCTGGATTACTGTAAGGACTGTAAATACCTTGCTGACTGTACGGCGTATACAACGGATTGTGATGACCTGCGTACGGGTTATAATTATATCCAGTGCCTGAAGAAAAGACAAGAAAGAGGATCATATACTTTTTTTCTGCTCATTCGATTATATTTTCACAATAACTTACCAAAGTAACTCAATTCCCTGGAGCGACGCTCTGGGAGGGTTTGATCATCGCGCAATCTTGCCTCCAGTGGTTGCAGGAACGTTGCCAATGCGGTATCTTTCGAACCTCCAATATCCTCACGATCAGTTGTAGTACCGTGACAGGATACAGCTAGCACAACGAGAAGTAAAATCACAACGGAACTCATCTTGGAAACGATACGGATCGGTTACCACCTGCCAGATTTGTGTTCAAAAGGGGTAATGGTTATGAAAAAGGCCAGGAACATCCCTTAAATAGCAGAACCAGCCAATCTTGTGACAATTCCACGCATCATCTGAAAACAATACGTTACATTGTTTGTACAAAGGCGGCTCCATTACATCATACGGTGGTAAAACGTTGCAAGTAACGAAGGTCTAACTTTTCCCTTCAAGGATAGACATTGTTCTGGCCAAAAATTTGCATCTCCTCAGGTGATCGTAAATATCTAAAACAATACACACGGGCCTTGCGTGTGTGTAAATAAGTGCTGCTACCAAGAGTAGCATTTTGGTAGGTATGAAACATCACATAACTGGACGTGAACCGCCGTAAGCATGTAAGGCTAGAAATAGACCAGAGAGCCCGAGCGCAATAACCTGCACGTCCGCCTGGGTAGCAGATCATGGTGTAAAAGTTTGTTAAACTGTGTAACCGGTTTCTGGTCCGTCGTTCCTCGTCTTTGTTGATGTAGTGAGGAGAAGGAAGATGGTGTCAACTTGACATTGGACACATCCATCGGCAAGATGCTAAATGAAGCTGCCCGTGAGTCATTGGGTGGGTAAGCATCCGGAATTAGCATGTTTAGTGCGCGCAGTGGTATGATCGTGATGAAGCTGATTTTAGCTGCGGACAGAACATTCACGCGCTTAGTTTATCGCATTACATATTAAGACCAAAACTCCCCACATTCAACGCTACAATAACAAACGAACATTCCAGTCTGGTTAGTTCCATGCGATCAATTGTAGCGTGTAGGAAAACAACTACCAAACGTTATTTGCGGTCATTAAAAAAAAACGATCATTTGAGCTCCCAATTAGTTAGAATGTAAGAGAAAAAAAGCTCGCAAATGGTCGTTATGTTTTCACATAAACGTCTTAACTTAAGTTTCCATTGGACGGATGATAAGACTCCATGGGAATGTAGTTTTCATAGCATCTATAACTATTACGTATTACGAGTATATTACTCCAGAAGTGCGTACATACCTTCATATACCATAACTTGTTTGCCATTTTGCTTAGTTTAATCCGTTTTAGGAGGAATTTAGAGGAAGAGGAAGAGGCAGATGGTATCTTCTAGAAGCAGACCATCAACAAAAATAGATGAAGCGACGAGCCTAACTACCTTTGAACGGTTCCAGCCCAAGCATTTAACACTGAAATCATATCCGTAAAAGAAATGTGATCAAGATCTAATATACACCAGAAAACAATGCACTTGGTCTTGTAAAGACTCTGCACTTGCTCGAATATCATCGTCTAAATCTGTGCAGTAAGATTCCAAGCTTTAAAAATAGAGCTTTAAGAACTTCGAAACGCTTTCGATAGAACTGTTCCAAAATGGATGTTGAAATACAGTTCGCAATCGAGGATTTCACCAAATTGGGAGATGATAAGCATACGGCCAATCTTAATCGTACTGAAAAATAAATTCAAAAAATGGGTTGACGAGCACGGGGGTAGAAAAATGGCACTGCACTTCAGATTTCGGATGTAGACAAAGCTAAAATGGGAAACGAAATTGAAGTGTAATTGAAAAGACAATCACCGAACATCATTTCACGAACAGGAGGAAAATTCTATTAAGATTAAGCCAGAAGATTTAAGCCATTGTAATAGCTTGATTGAAAAACAAAGTTTGTCGCCATCTATGCAATCGATGGTGGATGATACAAAAGGTTAGTATTTGTCGATCGCCTTGATCCAATCCAATCCAAAGATGATCCAATCAGTGAAATCTTTATTATTATTTAGTTTAGTATGAAGCTTTACAGAAAATGGAAACGAGAAATTCAGACAAATGTGAGGGATGTAATGAAACTGACAACTTTAAACATAAACGAGCTATGTGCCCAAACATTGAACCCAAATGGGACATATTTATAAAAATTACTAAAGAATTAACAAGCATCAAGAAATTAGCGTGAGAGTAGTTAGTCTTCTCAGATTCGAAAAAAGACAAATATATACCGCTAAAAATGTTTATGAACTATGTAAATGAAATAAGCAGCAAGTCCGACAATTAAATTAGTATCTAGATACTAACGCAGGATGAATAGAATTAGGAAAATTATGTTAGCTGTAAGTTAAAAGAACTACAATAATATATTTGTTTAACGATTTTATAAAATAAAAATCGGCTGCTTTGCACTGAACCGAAGCAAGAGCAACCAAACCGAATATCTAAGAACACGCGCAAAGAGTGACAACTTGTACATAAGTGATAGACGAAAGAAATGTCTTCAAAAAATGTGTATTGCATTATAGATTAGGTTTAGGGTTAGTTTTATAATTGTGAACAGTATGGCATGGCCGATCATAAAAAAATCTAATAATTCAAAATCAAAAATTGTGCTATTGCTGGAAGGGCCGACCATATATCTTTATAGGACCATAATTTTAAATATTATCGTCATCGTTGTGTTTACTAATGAATATACATGCATTGGAAACGTTTTATTTTGTTATACCACGTAGATATATCCTCATTCCCCAACATTTCAAGAAGGATCTCCGTACTGGCCATTCCTTATTCAATGTGGATTGAAAATCCCGGAATGTTGTCAATCGTTACGATCGTAGCAGTTACACTTGCAAAATTTCCCCGATCGACTCACGTACCGGCAGGTGTCCCGCTTACGGCCCCATCGGTCGCCATGTTCACTTCGTTCGTCGCTCGTGCTCGAACTGTGGCTGCCAGAGTACGATCGATCGTCTCTACCAAAAACATGTCCAAGAATTTCCCGTACGTGATCGGACGCCGTGTGTCTGCCGGAAGCTACCGTAGCTACTTGCTTTCCAATGCCATCGCCTACCGCAAAGCCAGTTGTCGTGTTGTGACATATGGTGAGTAACAGTATCACCGCTACCAATGTCCAACGGTGTGGAGCTAAATAGACGACTTCCATGTTGTGGAAAAGAGTTTCAAATTTAGACTAAACTGGAATGGAATGGTTCCGTTTTTATTATAGTGTATTTTTCCCATCTGTGAATCCCCATTTTAAATGTGCACTATTATGTTGATCGCATCACATAAAGATCGAATCAGATCAGCAATTAATTGCGCAATCTCATCTCCTGTATGGCCATGCTTTCGGCATCATCAAATAACAGCTCATTATTTTAAGAAACTGTAGCAATTTTTTGGTCATTGCTCGATACAAAATAGCTTAAACTCTCCTGATATGTTATTTTGTAATTATTCATTCAGGGTCTTTGTCATTGACATTGATCACAAAAACAAGTTAAAAGTTCATAATCCAGTTAAATTAGAGTAAAAATACAAAAAAAACCGTTCATTTAAATTATTATTTTGCCTCTCTGGGGCCTGTAATTATTTGTTCCGCACACTGTGTTCTACTGCAATCAAACACAACCTTTAATTCTGAGAATTATATTATCTGAATGGAATTGAACTAAACGAGAAAAATTAACTGCTTTAACTTCCGCCACATGCAGCAATACTGAAGGTCATTAGGATCCTGGTACTGTACAGTTCAAGGGTGCTTTTTATTCATGGTAAGTGCCATTACTCGGAGTTAGACAATGTGATACAGATGCTGTAAATTTGTAGTAATACGTACTTTTTTCCAATGTAATGCAACTTTTAATTAATGAAACAAAGAACAACAAATTACAGTATCATTTAAAATAGAGCATGTAAATAAAATCCTAGCCGAGAATCATGTTTAGCCTAAAGCAACAAACAGGCCGTTATTCACGAGATAAGAGAGCAAAATTTAGTCTTTTTAGCATTACGTGGAATAAGTTACGTTAAGCTCACCAATTAAGATCCCCTACCCTAAGATGCCTAAGAAATGATTGTATAAGAACTGTAGGATGCATTATGTACGGTTTATTTACTCTACTACATATAACAGTATTACATACTTGACAATATTAGAATATTGTCGTATTTGTAGCAAACGTATATTTTAAGCAACCGGCTAACTCTGAATAATTTCAGGTCTTATGAGTTAATTATAAACGATGTTGACCTAATTTGTTTTCATGTTTTCATTTGTAATAAAAAAATTATGAAATTTTTTATTTTGTAATGTCTGATTTATGATGTCATGACGGTTTTTAATATTATTTAATAATCATTCACACTTCACTGTCACTTGATTCCCCTATGGTAGTTTAGTCCACAATAC
>KB663644.1:3667933-3722783 GCA_000349025.1 Anopheles minimus | reverse complement strand
GTTCCCCCCGTAGTGAGGACTGACTATCCAACAACGTGGTATTAATAAGTCTCATAAGCGAGAAATGGCAGGCATGACCGAGTAGTAGGTCGTTACGCCAAAGAAGAAGAAGGATGCATTATGTACGGTTTATTTACTCTACTACATTTAACAGTATTACATACTTGACAATATTAGAATATTGTCGTATATTTGTAGCAAACGTATATTTTAAGCAACGCTGAATAATTTCAGGTCTTATGAATTAATTATAAACCTCTAATACGGCCTGGCCGTCATACAATAACAAAAAAAAAAATATATAAACGATGTTGAACTAATTTGTTTTCATGTTTTCATTTGTAATAAAAAAATTATGAAATTTTTTATTTTGTAATGTCTGATTTATGATGTCATGACGGTTTTTAATATTATTTAATAATCATTCACACTTCACTGTCACTTGATTCCCCTATGGTAGTTTAGTCCACAATACTTTTAATGCAATTATCTTAAATAATTATTGATTTTGTAAACGAAAAAAACTTCTCGTATTGAAGAACACACCAAAAAAGTGTAAAAAGAATATTAAAGATATAAAAAAAAGCATTATTCATCGATTTCATAAAGCAGACAAACTACACTAAAAGATTATGAGATAACATTATCAAAGTGTTGTTGTAGCATAGATAAGCATGTTTTTTTTTATTCATATAAAACAGCTAGGCCGTATTGTTTGGATAAGCATATGTCAATAGCGAACAAAATTACGATCACGAACATTTTAAATAAATAACTCACACACACACACACACACACACACCGTTGCATGTAATTCTAAAAGACCAAGAGTTTTGTAGCCAAAAAAAGAGAAATAGTACAAACGTTCAAATATTTATTGCGAATGATAAAAGTTCTCCATTTCAGCACATGAATCAATGTGCAGTTTGAAAGAAACAGCTCATTCCCTCATTCGACTCCGCGGGGTGCATCATTGCGTATCCATAAGTTGTGCTGAAATGACCACGTTTGATAACGCATGAGAACTCGTAAGGAAATAAGTTTTACAATTCAGTGTCACTAAGTGTGTGGCGTGGTGTATTAGGGTACAATGATATACTTGGTTTTCAAATATCTCTCCCTGCTCACGATCGGTCTCGGTAAGCCATTGAGCTGTTATTGGTGTGGTTGAGTGTTAATACTAATTTCTCATGTTACCAGTGCATAGCTCATCGATGCCATTAATTTTTATTAGTGGTCCAAATATTGTGATCGAATATCGGAAGGTGCAGCTACAATGTATCACTGCCACGGGGAATAAGGCTTTGTTATGGTATTTCTCATCCAACGGATCCGATGCACAGTACAAGGTTGTGTGGAAAGCTATATACTTTTGTAGTGTCATTACTTTAAGTGTTTCGTTCCATTGCAGCCACTGCGCCCTTCCAGCGCTGTTCGCTTGCAGTCGAATGGAAGTACACTAATCATCCGAAGTGTGAGTGAAACTAACGTCGGCAGCTATCGATGTTGTGCGAGTGAAATGGTTTGCACCAAGACTAGCCTCTTCGTTCTATCCGCCACCGATAACAATTCGTTGTTGGGACCCACAGATAATGCGGCGTTAAACAGTGGTGTACTTGATGTCCCTCGATCTGGCAGCTTCTCACTAGCCATCTATCATGCTTCGTTTGGTGGAGAAATTCACATTAATCAAGAGCTTACTGTTAGCTTTTGCGATTACTTCGTAAAGCGTGGCAAGGAATGTTACGAAAATCGTTCATCTGATGCGGTTTCTTATAACGTGCGAAATGCAACGATGGAAGACAGCGGACAGTTCGTTATTAAAATTCTGCTCAACCAACATTGGGAACGTTTTCACCTGCATATACTGATTCGAGGTAGATGTACCTTGCCACATTATATATCTGTTTGACTTGAATTGCTTGTTTGTTTCGTCACCCTAGGTATCCCTACCGTACATATGAACAGTTATAATATTCTGAAGAATTTCCCCAACACCAACTTACAGTGCAAAGGATATGCGTATCCTATACCAAACATTACTTTCTCCTATACGCCGTGCAATCCATCAGCGATGAATCATTCGAACACGCTTGATAAAAGGCACTGTGGCGAAAGCATAATTCTGCCACAACATTTGGGACGCGTGAGTCTCCTGAGGATAATCTGTTTTATAACAAAACACGTAATTAACACTGCCTAATGTCTCTAACTCTTTTCAGCTTTC
Source organism: Anopheles minimus (assembly GCA_000349025.1). NCBI lineage: Eukaryota > Metazoa > Arthropoda > Insecta > Diptera > Culicidae > Anopheles > Anopheles minimus. Next base: position 3,720,556 of record KB663644.1, on the reverse strand, counting down.
ACCATTCAACTACACTACCATCTTTGAAGTAATCGTTCCTTCCTGGGCAATAGAAACGGGTCCCGGTATTGTGTCCTGCAAGGCTACAAATAGCGAGGGAACCGCATCGACCGAAACATTTCTTTATGTGCGCAATTTTCCCGATCCAATGGCGTTTAGCGTCATTTCTCCGACGGACGTGGTACTGTACGATGATACAGTGCACATGCTGTGCCAGGTGGATGTTTACAACTTTACCAACCAGTTCACGATTCATCACGGAGGCAGTAGCTTCAAACTAGTTGGGCAAAGGCATCACTTTGCATGGACTGTTACGTTCCTAGTGCACATTAACAATGCGTCCCAAAACGAAGTATCTTGTGCGGCGCTCCGCAAGAATGGAACTTTGCTGGTAAACACACTGAAACTGTTGATAAAGTATCCCTCTAAACCACACGTTATCAGCATGAACAATACCGTAAACACAACGATCGCATATGGTGACCAGCACAGACTGGAATGTGACATCGACGGAACACCAACACCGGACATTGTGTGGTTCAAAAATGATGATCATCTAAGGGACAAATATGGACATATCATTCGCATTTCGCTTGAGCCGGACGAACTGAGAGCCACCTACAAATGTCTCGGTAGAAACCGACTGGGCACTAGCGAAAAAACGTGGAATATTGTGGTAGAAGGTGTAGTCTTGTTTAAAACTCCCTAAGACACTATGGTAATTAATTATACATTGCTACTGATTTTTAGATTCAATGCAGTGGCTGTTCATAACTGGGCTAGGAGCTGGTGGGGTTTTCGCATTACTATTCATTGGTACCATCGTTTGGAGTGTGGGAGCGTATCACCAACTTGTCGAAAGACAAAACGATCTAGAAAACCAACTTAATAGTGGAGAAATAACGTAATAATCTCGTACCAGCGAACTGAAATTATAATTTCCATCTTCTTATCAGCGGACTGAATGGACACATGGGCCTTCGAGCTCCAGCTCTGAGACTTGCTGCTTAGGAGTAATGCAATTTGCTTTTATTTACAGATAAGTTTTTTATAGTTTTGTTCTGACACCTGGTAGGTTTATAAGAAAACATTAAATTATTAAGTCGTCTGTAATGTAGTCTTAGCGACCATAATGAGTAGCTCGATTTTGATAATTACTTCTTTGCATGTCCAATCCTTCCGTTTTACTGAAGAAAACATAAGGTTAGTAAGATAGAAACGGCAAGCAGTTCGTTACGTTAAGAAGATAGAATTAGAAATCAAATTTGTGAAGTATAACAGATTTGTTAAACTAGGATCACCCAGTGGCGTAGTTAATAGTGGCACTTATGTCATATTTGTAAGACTCGACTGGACTTGTACTAAATCCCATTGGTATTCATGAATCAATTCCGGCTCTAGAGCATTTTTACGAATATTATGCAGCATTTATACATATATTAGTTTTCTAAGAAGTTTTCCTACAGCTTAGCACTAGTATTTGAGTGCCATATTTTCCCGTATAGAAGATACGCTTGGGCAAAAATGTTGGCACAAAGTTTTTAAGTAATAAATAACATTATTCATTATGGAAACCATCACATTAATCGTCACACCCATCAGGAATACTAGACAGGTCTCTCATTATCATCACTCTGCTCAATCCATGGCATTGGGACTTTAATGCCATGCTCTTTTACAAACTAAATGACCTCAAGTTTGAAAGATGCACGGTAAGAAGCAGGTTTCTTATTTGAGAACATTTTTTTAACAGTAGAGCATTAGAAAGTTTTCAAACACATTGGGGTAGTGCAAATAAAACAAAACCAGTTAATCCCTTTCAATCCAGTTGATAACTTATTGGAGGCATGAACTTATGCATATATGATGCCCATGTATAAAAGACCATTTTTAACGCTAGATATAGGACAACGATTACGATATACTTGACTGCAGACATTTTTCTCGCATTTTGTGACTGCTCCCGTGTATCATGCTGCTTTTGAAAATAAACTCCTTAAGGACCATCCTGTTATAATCAAGTTTCAGTTTAGTAAAAACACATGACGCGAAAATGAAAACATTTGTAAAAGAAACATAAAATTTTAAACTATTTGTGTAAACAAATTCCGGTGTGCCGCTGTACAAAAATGGAAATAAAATTCAAACCCATGGTGCTATAATTTCTTACGTTGTTTTTGTCACGCAGCCATAATCACCTGTTTATGGCGGTCTCGTTTGTTTTGATATGTTCGGAATAGGTTCGCGATAACGCTGGCTGCTAGGTGATATACGCTAAGTACTCGGTTTATATTTAATTTTGCATTAATTCTACTCCATCTGCCGCTACGATGGCCACTCCATTGGCAGGCAAATTGGCATTGGTGACCGGTAAGTAGTGAAGCTTTACGAAACCAAAGCGTACCATCAGCAACGCATGCTAACACTGTTACGTAAACACAGGTGCCGGCTCTGGAATTGGACGCGCAACAAGTAAACTGTTGGCCCGGGATGGTGCGATCGTCGTCGCAGTTGATCGGAATGTGCAGGCCGCTCAGGAGACGGTATCATCGCTCAGTGCAACCGGTGATAATGCTGCGTACGAAATGGATGTCTCATCCGGGGATAGCATTGATACTGTGCTGAAGGCCGTGGTTGACCGCTACAAGCGTCCCCCGACGATAGTTATCAATTCCGCTGGCATTACACGAGACAACTTTTTGCTGAAAATGCCTGAATCTGATTTTGATGCGGTGATTAATGTGAACCTGAAGGGTACCTGGCTGGTACTGCAACGTTTCGGCCGTGCGATGATCGAGCACGAGTTGGCCGGATCGATGGTAAACGTATCGTCGATCGTTGCTCGCACCGGCAACATGGGCCAGTCAAACTATTCGCCCAGCAAAGCAGGTGTCGAAGCTATGACCAAGGTGGTGGCTCGCGAATTTGGACGGTACAATATTCGCGTCAATGCCATCGTGCCCGGATTCATCCATACGCCAATGACGGGGACAGTGCCGCAAAAGGTGAAAGATATGATTATCATGCAGTGTGCCTTGCGTCGCTTTGGCAATCCGGAAGGTAAGTTTGCGACAACATCCGGGGTTTAGCTTGCAATAACAACAATTTCCAATGCTTTGCAGAAATCGGGGAAGTGGCAGCCTTTTTGGCTTCGGATAAAAGTAGCTACGTGAATGGTACCTCTATCGAAGTGACTGGCGGTTAGACAACTGTTCACCGGAACTCAAACATTCATAACTGATACAGATGTGTTAGCTTAAAGCTGCCTCTGTTAAAACATACTACCTCCTTCAACCATGCATTTACTGTTGAGAATAATTGCCAATGGAAAGTTCTCAATATTTACTAGAAAAATATGGCTACTAATATTGAGTTAAAAAAAATGAAATAAAAGATAATATTATCTCAACAAAAAAAACCTAAACAAATAGAACACTCACATGGTCACTACAGATAAGGTTGCCATCCGGCAAACACTTGACAGAGATTTTGAACGTTGGTTGCGTTGAAGATCAGCATCTGCACCTGACCTTCGACCGATATGTACTTGTTATCTTCCTGTCCCAGCAATTTCTCTTCTACCTGGATTAGGGTTCGCTCTGCCGTCACATTGATGTCTTCTCGTATCGGCAGTCCAACGGGTTCCTCATCCTCCGATTCGTGAGTTGAAGCCGCAAGGAAAGCTTGCTGTTGCCGACGATTCGCTTTCTTGTTCGAAAGCACATTCCACGAGTACAAAGGATCAAACAAGAGCACTTCCAAAATAGCCAGAATTACCGTCTGATTATTGCGTAGCACTTCTAATGTCTTTTCACACGATCTACAAAATCACACAAAACGTTAATAGCGAAACAATAAGTAAAAAAGAAAAACGAGTCTATTCGGAAAATACGTACTTCTTGAATACTCCCTCTGTACCGCTGATCCCCATTCCATCCACGATGTCGCGTGTCAGCCGAAAGGGAACAGTTTCCGGTGTGGGCAAATTTTTCCCCATCTCGAACGCTATGCCGAAATCGATGTGTATCACTTCCCCGGTGAGCTTGTCGATCAAGATGTTTTGTACGTGTCGATCTCCGATTCCAAGCACGTATCCGATCATGGAATTGGCGGCCACGCTTTTAATGTAATGTTGCTGCCGTTCGAACCACACGCCAGGTTTGGGATATTGTTCGAGAAAGTAGTGCCGGAAGACGGGCTCAATCTTTTCACAGATATCCTTGTAGTTCTGCAGCTTTTTGCTCAGCGTCATACCTGCTTGTGCGTTCTACAAGGGAAAAAAAACAGTGAATGCAGTGTTTGTTTAAATGGAACATTCAAAGCAAAACCGCTATTGTTGTCCTCAGCTTACATTCATATACTTTTTCCGTGCCGCAGTAGGTTCGATGTCTTGCGGTCGATACTTTACATGACCGTTTAGCAACCAAGCTCCAATCGGCATCGTATTGTTGCACCATTCTAAAATTCCACTTTGCTGTGACAATGGTACCACCTTGTACGTGCGCACGGACAGCTTCCGGTGGGCCGTGTCTTTATCGTGACGTAGCAAAATGTTCAAAATTCCAAACACCTGCTGCATTACAGCATCCTGCCGCATGTCATCCTTTCCCTTTAGCAATTGCGTACGCTTCGTGCCATTCAGACACAGGCAGGTGAGTTTTTTCGGTGCATTAATTCCACCCACTCCGATGATCTTTGGATCCCATCGCTTGATGCCCACGATCCGTGCACGATAGTTTCCGTCTTTCACTACCGGCAGTTCTATCGTGGGACAGTGGATTAAATCCAAATTCTGCAACATTCCCAATGGATCTCTCTTGGTCATGGTGTACTCGCGGAAGGAGGCGTTACTGGAGAGCGTTTTGTTGGCCAACTCAATGAGGGCGAGATTCATTCTTTCTGTTTGTTCTAACATTTTTTCTAGAGCCGGTTCTCGCTTTAACTTATTGTAAACCTCCCGCACGCCCAATAACCGATTGTCGTTAGCCGGAGCTCTGCAGAAATGAGAAAAAATACAAGTATAAGCATCTTAATATTTTTAATAAACCGCAGTAACATTTCAATAAGTTTTTGTTATTGAAATAATACTTAAATTTCCCATTGAAACAAACCAAGACTTACTCATTATCCGGTCGATCCTTGAATGCGTGCAATTGTGCAAACACAAACGGTAGAGTATGATGCGGGTGATCTTTCGCACATCGTATCAATGCTTTTTGAACCAATGCACCAACGGCACCGTCTACACCAACTCTTGGAGTGAGCTGCGGAAGTACCGCAATAAACTTATACGAAGGTATGGTGAGCAGTGATTCTTCTATCAGACTGCACGCCTCTTTGTTCTCCTGGTTGTTCAACCATAGAGAAATGATCCTAAATATCACCATATCGCTCACGATCGTAGTCTGTTTGGCGTACATCAGGTAATAGCTCAGTGCCAAAATCAAATAATCCCACCGGGTCTGTTCCACCTCTGCCGCCGCTTTTTTATCTCGCACCAAATTTTGGTGCATTACGCGCAGCGATCGACTGAGCTCTTTGTGCCGCTGATCCTTTGTCTGTGCTTTTTCTGCTTCCATACGGCTAGTTTCCTCTTCCATTCTGGCTGTGTTGGATTTACGCGCTTCCCACTCCTGGGAGCGGAAAAATTTGCTGAGCTAAAAAAAAAAACAAGAAACAATGTTGCAATTTAGTTTCTTTTGCAATCGATACCGTTTGCCGTGATGAATGTTTCCATACCCGCACAAACTCACGATCTGCATATTTAGCAACGGTGTGCTGAACAGTAAAGGTACGATCCGACTCGAAACAACGATGGGTGGAGGATATTGTACCAGGCACTGTTTTTTGGTCGTTATTCTCCCTCGACAACACATATGTAACACACTTTTCCGCGTGCTGGAAGTAATCTGTACACAGCGACTTTATCTCCTGCAGGTGGCTTTCTGCCTGAAACTCGGCGTACAGTCTGCAGGCAACTGCTTTCACCATAGGATCATTGTACTCGTTGTTTTTTACAACTTCACTGACCAATTCGCGTGCCACCACCCGATGGCCGGACGTCCAGTTGAGCTGTGCATTTTCCAGCATCACGATCGATTTCACGTTTGCTGGTAATTCTTCCTTGCCGATCAGCACAGCATTCCGTATCGCACAATCGTCGTATCCTCTCAGACGCGATTCGTGGATCAGGAGCAACAGCGTACTATAGACTGCTGATGGAACCCATTTGCGTTTCGCACGAATGCCTGCAGCGCCGAAGATAGACAACCGCTGCGACAAGATGGATTCCATCAGCGTAAATTCACTGTGTGGAAGTTCGTCTTGTTCCTTCCACTTTTGCAGCATATCTGGTTCACAGTCGATATGTTTAGCAAAATGTATTTCACCGAAATCTTCGATCTGCTGGAGCATTCTCAAACGGCACAATGCATGATAGATGTATTTGGTCGATTCAATGCTGGTTAGCTTGAACATTTCACTAATGGCTTGCTGTGCTTTCACGATGGCACTCTCTACCGCTAGCTCATCTCTCAGATTCAAACATTTGAGTGCCGTGTAATGAGCTCGCTCGAAGCACTGTAACTGCACGTGCAACGCATTTATGCCGACTGTATCTCGCTTTGCATCGGAGCCATCGGTGTCGATTACGACATCCCAATCCGACAGTCGCCAGGCACATTCGTAGTCTATTTGCTGAGGTTCACGCAACGATCTAGCCAACCCGTATAGACAAGAATCTTTCAGGGTTTGTAGAAAGCTCTGGCTAGTGCCCTGCTGCATGCTCTCTCGCCAACCCATAGTAGCATCTTGCATAACCAAACATTTAGCGTAATTCTGATCTAAACGGTAGTATTCCATCAGATCGTGAATTGGTTTCAGGAAGGATCTAACAGCATCATTAACACCAACAGCCAAATGGCAGGATTTCATTATTTCCAAAAGTTTAGGATGTTTTTTCCCTGCACCTTTCTCCTTTTCCTCTGCTTCACGGTACCACAACTCACCGTAAAGGATCGCTTTAAAATGTGCTTGACAAAACTGAGAAGCTTGCGCGATGGGCAGATAGTTGATCGATAGTTTATACTGCGGAAATCTAGGGAATGTAGGGTAAATATCGTTAGCGAATTCTGTTTTCTTAATTACAACCATATATACATTACGTACAATTGGCTATGTATTCTACCGCACTCCACAATCGTTAGCATTAGCTGAATCGCTTTAGGGTCGTTGAAAATATACTGCACTTCACTACTGGCGGCGTTAAATTGAGAGAAAAATTCGTTAATCTGTAACAAAAACATTTTCAATAATACAGTAATTACCCCTTGAGTTTTCAGATTTAAAACACACAATACTTACAAAATTACCAATTTTATCAATGACCCTTTCTTCGAATTGTTTTAAAGCTATCTGCACCAGCAAAGGGACGATCTTTTCTGCAAATGGGGTTTCCTGTTCAGCTAGCTTCTTCAGTGCTGTGTTGCCTAAAAAGGACAGAAATGCCCCAGACAATTGCTGCACAAACACTTGATAGTCGACCCTTTTATTTGCCAGAATCGTACTCAAGGTCAACTCCCGTCCTGTAGTGTACGTGAAGATTTTTATTTCTTGAGGAGAGTTTCCCATAAACGGATGGAGCGTTGGAAGCTTTGCTGCGGAAGGAAAGAATGTTTTATTCAGATTCATGGATGATAATGAAGAATTAATCTTTGAACTGAATGAATGATTCTGGATATTAATGAATTCTTAGAGATTTATTAATCCTCATAGATGCTTGAATTTTTAAAGATTACAGTAAAAGGGTCATTAACCCAAGAACCCAAAATAATAAAATGATTAATTTTTAGAACTCATTCGTCTATGTGGAATGATGAAATTTTTAGGAAGCTTGAATCTTTGGCGATTCCCTTTCATTTAGAAGGATTTATGAATTTATGAAGAGGAATTTATCAATTAATCTCTGGATGTTAATGAGTCTATGAGGATTCATGACTTGAATGACTCATCGAAGAAAATGCACGGGAATGACTCTCTACAAAACATTCGTTAAGCACAACACTAATATGATTATTAAGATACATGATTGATCTGAAAGCAAAAGAAGTCGATGCAGATATGCACTATGCTGTATTCAATCCCACACAGATTTTTGAGAATTCAAAAACATGTATTACAGCAAATGCATAAATTGACTGCCACTGTTCTACTTTTTGAACTGCGCTTTACGAATGAAAAATTTAAAGATTAAAGTACAAATTACTGATTCCCCCAATATTAAAGATGCTTACCTGCCAAAGCATGGAATGTGTTCCCATACAGAAATTTATAACAAATTTCTGAAGTTATATTTCCCACCATTATATTCTTACTAGTAAGCAATACGTTCAATTCGCTCAATAAAACATCGACGCATCTATCGGTAGCTTCCTTGGAATTATTGATCTGCAAAACATTTGTTTTAATTAATTATGTTATCTTCCCTTTGTCCCTTCAAGCCATTATTCCTGCATACCGTGTCGTAAGCGATCATGTCACCATCAGTCTTTAGTAACATTGTCCCTAAATCAATAGGTCCAATTTCGCCCAAACACCGAAGTGCTTCTATCGATCGCTGTAGAAAAAATAACAATAAAAATCCTTAAGTATGTTTTTGAAACTCTAGAAGAACACCATTACCTTATCGAACGTAGAGCTTCGCACAACTTCCAAAAGAATGTATACCAACCGATGCAGAACGCTTTCACCATCAACCGTCGAGGATGCGGAATGATCGGACAATTCTTCGCACAACATCTTTATCTCTTTCTTGTTTGATGTAAGCTTCGTTAAAGAGAAATGTCCAATTATAATTCAATTCAAATAGTATAGCTAGGGTAATAAAAGCGTACCAAAATTTTTAATGCGGCTAGATCTTCGTATCTAAGATTCGGTAGCTCAATAAGGGCAGCAATTTCATCTCTGGGCAACATACTCTCATGGCCAGCCGTTTTTTGACGTGAAATCATCAAACGCAACTCATCGAAACGCTCGTCATTGGGTAAGTAGTTAAGCTTACCGATCGCGCGGGTAAATGTGCTTGTGTGTTGTAATATCAAAAACCGTAACAGGGAAAGTGATTTCTGAGCAACTTTTGAAGAAGGATCTACACTTTCCACTTCCAGTAGTGATGATACTATAAAATGTAGATGCTCGGACAAAAGCTCGGAAGTATCGTTGGATGTTACCACATTGCCCAGAAAATGTTCCAAACTGTTTAATGTTGCTAATCGTAACGTGGGAAATGATACTAAAAGGTTACACAGAAAGTAAACCACATCACGCACAAGATACGGTTTGAATGATCGCTCCTTCTGCTGACCGATATACTCCTTCAGATGATTGAGAATCTCGGTGTACTGGAATAGGTGAACCAGTTTTTGTTCGCACTCTTCGGCTGTCCAAAGACATCGCTTCACCTCCGTCAGCGTCCGTTCAATGGACGAACTGTTCTTCAAACACAAATTGCTTAGTAGCGTGTATTTGATAGGTGACGATCCCCAAACCGACTGCTTCAAATGCTCGAGTGCTGTAGCGTAAGTGGCTTTGGTAATAAACAGATCATCGACTGAGCAGCTGGGAAGGTCTAGATCGGCCAATTTTCCCAACTCAACACTGTCATTCAATCGGTAAGTTAGATGCATTATGATTTCAGTCACGTGCTCCTTCAAATCCATCGTATTTAGAAATGGGGCAAGTGCCTTGTGCATTCGACCAGCCATTACATTATACTTGGGTGCCATTCCGTCGCATTTGGCGTACTTCGGTAGTAGAAAGGATACACACTTCGCCACAATGCTCTGAAACAAAAAAACGTTACCAGTGATGCACATCCAAATTATTTAGAGACTCCATAGGAGCAAACATACCTTCACCATGTCCGTTTGCTGTACACCGATCGATTTGCAGAACTGTTCGAACTGTTCCGGCTGCATGCAAAGGATGACGTAAGCGATGTTTTTCTTAAAGTGCTGTACAAATTCTTCGATCGAACGCAGCTTTCCCGATATTCGGTACGGAAACTGTATCAACCGATTTCCTTTCGAGAGCCACAATCCCAACACGGAGTCCAGATGTGCTTGAAGCAATTTTCGAAAGTCTATATCACCGGTACTACACGCAATTCGCATAGTAATTGCCATTTTATCTTAGAAACAAATGAATAGGTGAGTTTCATTAGGTTATAGTGCGTTTCAGTTACACGTAAGAAATCTTACCATCATTGACGTTTCCAGATTGGATGAGCAGCACACAATCGCACAGCGCTCGTCTACGTAACAAAAAGCTAGTGCGGAATATTCCAAGAAGCAGCTGAAGACAGCAGCTGATCATATTAACCTTCTCATCCTCATCAGACACGGCCGATATCAGTTCATCGAAGTTGATCATACCGTACAGGTGCATTTGAAATTCATAGAACGTACTGGGAATAGACGCACCGTCGTTATACGCCCAGTTGGAGTTCATAAAATGCAACACATTCCTCACTGCTTCCAACTTGATTCGGTAGCACGAGCTGCTTAGAAGTGGGACCAATCCGGTGTAAATGTGTTCATGCGTCTGGGTACGGATGTGCTGCGGGTATGCTTTCAGCAGATACTTAACTTGAGCAAATATTTTCACCTGCAGCTGCGTGGAGTACGTATGTTTGGCACACTGCTTTACAAATGAGTACAGCACAATAGTAACGTTTCGAACCATCTCTTCGTACGGGCTTACAAAGGAGGTTAAATCTTGGCGGGGGAAGATAAATAAAACATAACAGATTAAAACATATTATCGTCATTCGTCACTCATTACCTACCGGCGTATCGATCAATGATCATCTCCGTAATGGCAGGATCCGTGTAATGAGTTTTACAAACATCCACTATGTTCCGAAGTACCCATACGGCCACTAACTCATGTGACGTTTGTTTCAGTAAAATGTCGCACATGTCAAATATGTAGAACAAATCCAAGCTGTTGTACACGTTCAGGGTTAACTTATCTAGCAAATCGTGAACCGTATCCGTGCACGGACCATCGTATTGTAGATATTCAGCTATTATGTGATACAGACAGCGGTGCCATTGCTGTTCCGATGAAAGTTGATCCGCTTGTAATACCGCTACGCATTGAGAATCTTCTCGCTCTGCCGTATCGATCTGTCCGATTGTCCATCGAAGAATCAACGTGTGGTCCTTGTTCTGAATCAACTTTTTAACAAATTGATGATAAGGACCTCGATATATTGCCAGCAATCGTTCGGAGATGGTATTCGTTTCGTTCTCATTTGGAGGTGCATCGTTTTGCAGCAGCCGCTCGAAACCTTGATTCAGTTGGTCGAATTTGAACAATATTTTCTTGTATAGTGGGTTCTTGTTGCACTGCTCCTCATTGTACGCTTCGTGGATAAGCAGCACGTTGATCATCTCCAGGTACAGTTCCAAATCGTAACAAATGCGTATCACTCCATCAACCAGAAAATCGTTATCAACCGACAAGACATGATTGTCGAAGCTTACCACCTCGCAGAGACGTGAGAACAAAGGTTCGTTTACGTTGAAGTAAATTTTCTCTGCGGCTCGCCATACTTCCGTTTGGTTCCTGCGTTCTTCCAGTGCTATCAGATCATCCAAACTGTGCAGCCGTAGTATTTGCTCCAAAGTTTGCATTTGCTTATCTTGCTCTTGGTAAAAGTGTTTCACCGAGTGTTGTGCCTTTTTTGTTGAGCTGCTGTCCTTTTCTGTGGAAGAACGCTTAGTTACCACGCACAAAACCGAAATGTGTGCCAATGTTTTCGCACTCAATCGTTCCTTGGCGTGCAGTATTGCTTTGGATTTTGTTTCTCGCGTCTGTGGGTACAGATAGTTGAACAATTTCGTCGATACATCGTCGACATTGCCCAAACACTCAACGCTCCCCACCGTGTCCAGTATGCACAGTACCGTACCGACATTTACGTTTGTCTTCTGCACAGCATAAGTGTAAAATGCTTCCAGTACCGTACCGTTCAAGAAACGTACGTCGGGATATTTCCGGTGTCGGATCAGCAGCTGCAGAAGCAAGCTGTATTCGCTGGATGTTCTGGCATTGGTGTTGGTGCACCCACGAAACGCTGCGGCAATGATTTTATTCCATAGCTCTTGTTGTTCCCTTTTCAAGGTCGCGATCAATGATCGATAGGTTGGCTTTTGCTCGTAGTTAAGCAACCCAGTGCAGCACTGGTAAAATGCTTTTTGCTCCATGGGCGATTGTAACGTTGGTTGGATGTTACACAAAAGGTGCAGAACGGGCATGTAATCTTCCGCGTGAATTGCAGCCTCGTATCTCTCGAGAATGGCTGCTAATATGAATAACCTTTGAAGCAAATAATACAATGCACAAAATCAATACAGTTTGTAACAATGCTATAAAAATGCAACTTACCAACGTGAATTGTACTGATTTGGAGCAGAACCGATCATATCCAGTACACTTTGAAGTTTGTTAAATTGCTTATTTCTCTTAACGGCCGTTTCATCACTGTTGCCAGTTTCCTTCCAGTTATCTTCATTCCAATAAACCTGCAATTGAGTTATAGCAAAATTGTTACAAGAAAACAATTTCCAAATCTTAATCTCAAATCCAACCTTACCGTATAACACAATCTGGCAGCAAAATCGATAAAACCATCACAAAACTGAATCTCCTTGGCGCCATGTGACGAAGCCTGATCGCGTGTCTTCATCTCGCACGTTACTATGTAGTGATACTCGCGCAATGTTTTTCTACACTCCTCATTGTCTTCGCCGGCGTGGAGACAATCTTTCGTAAGGCTTTTAGCGTGAGCGAGTGACTTTCCTTGCGGGTACAAGATTATCAGCGACAAATGCATCAGACGGAACAGTGTGCTTTTCTGTTCATTGCGAGGATTGTTTTCTTTGTAAATCTTCACCGTGTATGGAATGAGCGCCTCCAAGAACTGGATTGTTTTAGTCTTGCAATCTACCGTAATCTAAAAAAAAAATAATGAAAAGGTTTAACGTTTACTCATTTTGTTTACGATTTTCAATCAATTTTAACAATTGCTGATGCTAAGGTGCAAAAACATACTGCCTGAACAATTAGCAGAGCAGTTTTAATGAGCTCATAAAGCACGTTGATCTTCTTTTCATTCGCCATCTGTCTTATGTGATCCATCAGACGGGACAGGTAAGCAGCTAGTAGAGTTTGCTTCGAACAGTTGTCCAAAAATTTTACCACAGCTAGTGAAAAGCTACTTAATGCGGTACCCTTAGCCGCCTGTGACGAATCTATCATCACGAAGCAACTGTCGAAAATATCTACGAAGAAAGGAACGACGCCATTCGATGAGTTTCGAAACTAAATTCTGTTTGCTGTGTTGTACATTCTTTTGCTTACCTTTCCACTGTTCGTGAGTAATCGTTGTTAAGCACCATTTACTGGACAGGACGTATTTGGTCAACACCTGCAGGAAGGGCACTCCAAAGTTTTCCCTCATTGCTTGATCGTTAACCGTGTGCACAAACGACCCAATCAACTGACTGAACGAAAGCTGAGGTGCTTCTCGATCCATTGCAAGCTCAATCAGCTTATTCAGCACCAGAAGATAGTCGTGATTTTTGCTCTGCGTTTGGCCTTTGTTCGTACAGCTCTGCTTTTGGATGCCGCTGAATGCAGCTTCATATAAGGCGCTCCATGCTGTTTCGAACGAGTCTGACGACATGTAAGCGAGAAAATCTTCTTCGCGATTGTTAAAGATGGTACTCATTTTGCCGAATGCCTTTTGGCGCACGGTAATCTTTTCCGACGCCATCTCCACCAGTAGACTGCAGAGTTCGCGATCCATCACAGACAATCTACTTCCGCTGGATGTGGACGAGGACATTTCGTTAATGGTGAATTAGAAGCTGTTGCTGCAAAAAAAGGATAGAGAAAGACATTATATAGAGTGTGATTTTTTTTATTAGATAAGGACCACTGCCGTATTATTTTCGTGGTTTAACTTCAATCACGGGCGAACTATTGAATGACATTTTAAACATCTCATCATTAGATAAAGTTTGCTTTGTTCCTGTGTGAATTTGGATTCGTTCGGTGTGCCATAGTTACCGGCATTTTTTTGACAGATACATTTGAAAAGGGCAAACTAGAAAACGGGCGAACTAGTGAATGTGCACTGTATTAACAATTACACCATATTTTTATACCTTTGGATACATGTCTTTATCTTTGTGATATGGCACCTTCACGATTATGGAATAAAACTATAGAGTAAACACGGGTTTTCGCGTTGATAAGCGTTAGAAAGTAAAATAAGAGAATGTTTTATTTCATTTTATCCTCCCACAGTTTCACTCCGGTAGGTGTGTTTTAACCAGTCGCAATCAGTCCATTTGCGCCATTGCTTGTAATTACAAGTATAATAATTTACACACAGTTCCTAAATCAGTATCGTAGTAGATTGATTATTTCTTTTGCAAAGCGAATCAGTTATTTACATTCTCTAGTTTTCGAATCAATTGATAAAAATTTAATGTAGCGAGTGATCGTAACATATAAGCGGGCTGGTTAAATTAAGCAAACGCATCGAAAACTTGGAAACGATTACAACAACACTCGCACTAACTATAGTTTACGTCAGGAACATGCAAGTGCAGTGCTTTTCATAAAAAGTTTTATCGAAATGTCATGAAACGTTCACACATTGGTCGTGAACATAGGAAATGGTAAAAAAAAAAGTTTGCCTTATGGTCTTAATGTTCTGCTAATGGTAACGGAGAGATCATGATAATCGGTTCTGAAACAAGGATATGAATGATTTTACGGATACGATGTGGTACGAATTGCTCATATAGATACGCATTATGGCAAATACTTTCTGTTCTTCACATTCGACATCACATTCGACATCACATACAGGGGCCGGCACGGGTACAACCAAATGCCAAACATAACTGCTAACTACACATATTCGACTTCCATTTCTAACTAAAACGTTTCATCACTAACTGCTTATTGGCATACTAGGAGAGGTGGTAGGTGCGAACTTAAATTACTAGTTAACATTGTTTGCAAAAGCAGTCTCTAACAATGCGTATGTCACAGCTTGGAGCAGGGAATAAATTCAGTTGTATGAATCCTATCGGGTCGATCGTTTACAGTCGATTCCTCTAACGGTGCTTTTGTGCGATTTAAGGAACTTTAATGACCGTCTACAATTCACATTCAGTTCTTGTACACTTTACAAGTGTGTGATTTTTATCCTAAACTTGCTTTCAGTTTTACCTTAAAAGAAGAATATCGCAAACGCCTTATAAGCATTAAAAATAACACAATGCAACAGATGGAACAGAATGATTAAAATTACATTTATAATTAAAACGCGTGTGGATTAATAATGGATGGGAATATAACTGTGCGATACACGCCATCGCTCAGAATGTTTAACGAATGTATCAGAGAACATGGTACTATAGTCTTGTGACAATCTTTTGTTTTCACTTGGTGATGTTTGTCTCTTGCAATGATTGTTTTCTGGCAGCCAAGGATCGCGTATGTTGGTTGTTTCCATTATCGGTGATGAAGTTCATCAGATCCGCCCCGTCAACGCGTGTGCCGAAGCGTGCAAAGTGAAGCCGTAGCGTGCGAACGATATTGTTATCCGGATTTATCGAAATGCTGCTGTGCGCTGATCCAACCTTATCCTTCACCACCTGGTTCACGTCCTCCAGGAACGATATCCACCAGTCATTTTCGGAACCCGTTAACAGTGTGGCCGGATTTTTGCCACAAAACATTTCCATCTGAAAGATGATGGTTATGATGCAGGATAGCAGAAACTTACTGCTGACGATGCATTGCATCACTTTGCGCGAAGCTCCGATGGTTCTTGCCACCTGCAGCAAATCGATTGTTCTTCCGTACCGAAGCTGACGCTCAAACTCACTGAACAGCGCCAGCAGTAGTCCATCCGCATCCTCTCGATCCCGCTTGGCCAGGGAAGGTAACGCGGTGAATATCATGCCCCACAATTTCCAGCGAGCAGGATGGTCATGAAGAACAGTCAACGAGCGGCGAAGCAGTATTCTCCCTTTACGTACACCGAGTATGGATGTAATTTTCTCTTGCGAAAGCTGACGTATCAACGAAGCGGATAGCTCCTCGAAGGATTCCTCGAGCTCCATCTGTATCCCATTACCGCTCGTAGCAGTTCCGTTCAAAATGGTTAACTGATCCTGGGAGTCCCGGATCCCTGCCTCACACAGCACGTTTCGTTCGCGCATTTTCTTTTCACGCAACAAATCAGCCGTTGCTATGGCAACCGGGTTAAGCTTATCCTCCAGCTTCAGCAAAAGCTTGTACAGTGTTTCTATCAGCAATAGCACATGCCGGGCCTTGCGCTGCGTCAACGTCTGTTCTGCCGTTGTTACCGGATTCCCGTTCAGTTGATCACTTCCCATAACATCCGCATCGATAAGCTTCCTCGGTGCCGTTACACTTCCACACTGTAACTTTCCGAGCGACTTTTCAAACTGAAACGGAGTATACGCACGGCCAGTGACCGAACCATCTTTTCCATCGCTTCCGCTGGTCGACTTGGATTCGGAACTTCTACGTTCCCGGTTCAAATGTAGCAAACCACCCTTGACGTTCTTTGTCAACATAGACAGCAGCAATAGCTGGGCATGTTCTGTCGGTTGCACAAACGGATGGTTCAGTTGGTTTGCTTTGTAGATTCGATTCCCATTATCACCCTTCGCTGCAGCCAGCCTTTGTTTGTAAACAGTAAAATAGTAATCGTTCAAATAGGGTAAATCGGAGTTGAGCTGCGTTAACTGTATCCCGATCAGCCACTGTTTGTCCCTTGTGCTCATCATGTTTGCATATTCGTCGCGTTCTCTTGTTGGACCGCCGGCTTCCGGTAAACCGTTGCAAAGCCGCGATCGTTGCTGTGGTGGATAATGCATTTGCTTAATGAGCGGTGGCCTTTGTTGGTTTTGAGCCACATTCTTCATTATTCCGTTCTGGCAAGCGTTGAACGTGCTGGCGAGCTGTCTATTGAATGCTAGCATCGGATGATTTTGCTGTATTTCCTGCACGAGCCGCTGGTTAAACTGATTGTTCTGCAGCGGAGTTGAGCTGCGCTGCAGCATAAACGGACCCGGCGGTCCTGGATGACGTTGAGGAAGCGGTGGCGGAATCGTCAACGGTGGGACTAAAAATCCTTGCATTGGCGATCCATATGGACAACGCGGTGGAAAGGCAGGATGCATTGCGAGGTTGTTGATTGGCGTCGAATATGGTCGGGTAGCTAGCATGTTGTACGGCATCATACCAAGCGGAAGACAATTCGGATGGTTCAGGAGCGGTGCCGGTGGCGGTCCCGGAGGAAACAGAGCACAGTTTCTCGCTGCTAATAGGTGCGGCGGTGGTGACATGAGCACGGGTGGAACTCCCAATGGTTGAGCTACCGATGGTGCGATCAGCGGCATGGATGGAACTGGCTTGACATCCTTTGTCGACGGAAAATGGTCGCGTGACTTCAGCGGTTGAGTTGTTGATTGACGAAGTGGATGCAACGGTTGCTGTGGTTGTGTAATTTGCTTTTGCAAAAGATGAAGCGATTGCTGATTTTGTTGATGCTGCTTCTGGATAATGCTTCGCTCGATATCCTCCACTGAAAGCATTTTCATTTGTGGAAACAATTCAGGACGCCGTGAAGGTTTCGGTTCGTTTATGGCATACGATGATGGCGGTTCTGGGGGTTTTAAAGCGAGGCTTGGTTGTTGCGATGCAAACGGGTTTTCGTACGGCTTCTGCTCGGCGTGCTTTTGATGTGCCGAAGGTTGTGCCTTTAATGGACTACCCCATATACTCGGATCCAGCCGTAATTTGCTTGCAAACTCATCGCCAATGCTCTGGGCAACCGCACTACTGCGGCCGCTCTCATCATTCGTATCGTAAAGCGTTAACTTAGAAAGCTGTAAATCGATATCGTAATCAAATAGCAGATCGGCACTGCTACCATCATCATCATCATCGTCGTCCCCGGGAAAGGAATCACCTCTGCCATTCCTGCCGCGCTCCAGCCGTACAAGGTTTTCGTGAATGTCTTCCCAATCGCCCTTGTCCGCTGCACCGAACGTTTCATCATTCAAGGCGTCATATTCTTCCTCATCCGACATTTCTTCTTTACATCGCCGTTGCAGCGGTGAACGCAATCCGACCGTGCGTGCCTTGGGACATGCCTGGCCAAATTCCTCATCGTCGTCGTTCTCCAACGGATGGTTGGCATTAAATCCAAAAAATGAATCCATTTTCCCCTTCACTACTCATCGAAACGCGCGATGGTATATACTGAAGCGAAACACGATTTTTAATACACTTCCAACAGTATCCTATAACTGGATCTACGGGAATGCCAGGAGAATATGGAACATCCAAGAAAATGTCCCGAAACGGAACACGGAACAAACGAAACGAACCGCTAAATTTTAGTTTTTGACTACGCTACTTGCTGGTGAAGCACTTCCGATGAAAAATCTTGCTCAATAGCCATCGAACCAACAATAAATGACAACCAATCTTATTGTCAAACGAGCCCCTGCCTTTTTCAAGCTCAAGTATTGAATTCTGTGTTCTGAATGCACAAGTTGCAAATGTACCGGCATTTGGAAACAGCGGAATTTTTATCAAAACAATAGCGGCTTCCCTTTCAAGGTCGCCGAATTGAACCGAGTAGGCATGGAATAAAGCTTGGCACAGTCTTCGGATTCTATATAATCTCAACCGTAAGGTTAATACCTTGAAGTCGGATAACAACGAAAGACTGTAACCGGAAATTTAATGTGCTACCACCTGCATTACGAACGATTCATTGTACCATGAAGCTTGTAGCATCACCATAACTAAACCGAACAACGGCTCATATACAAAACCAACTTAAAACGACCAATAGCGATTAGTTCTTCAAAACAAAAGCAATACTCACAAACGGTGAACCTAGTAAACCGGATACCGGAAACCAAACCACAGTTGGAAAACAATCGCCTATTTCGCGATGCTGCACAACCTTTCACACGCACCTTTGCCTACTGCGTTCAACTTTTCTTGAGCTAGATCAACTACGACAATGTTACCAGCACCGCAAATTAACTGAACACACACTTTTTTCCTTTTTTTTCACAATTGTTAAACAGCAATTACCCTACACTTTGCGTCGCAGCTGGATCTAAACAAAAATATGCACCGTGCACGAACTGACAAAGTTGCAATCCAACCTGTCAACTTGCAGAAGTAATCTAATTTCACTTTGAAATTTGAAAACTGACATTTGAGCCATTTAGATCAGTTTGGGATGTTGTAATCGCGTATTTAGAATTGTTTCATAGTTTACAAACAGTAAAAATAATACAACTTAATTTTACATTTTGTGTAATGATGTACCCAGTAAAGATTCGTGAAACAGATTCGCGGTATTGAAGTAAACAATACTGCAGTGAATACCGGATAAATATGAGCAGAAATTGTTTATTTATCAAATGAAAACGTACACTTGTACAAACATGATCGTATGAAATGAATCGTTTGTATACTACAGATGGAGAATGGTGCACGGAATTATAGTTCAACGAACGTGAGAGCGTCGCTTATGGTTGGTATTAACCTGAAGTAAAAAAATGGTCTTAGTTGCTGTATAAATACATACACTTCTTTAGGTCTTACTGGCTGAACAGTTGTCGATAAACTTTAACCGGTACTACACATAGGGTAACGACATCATCGTTGGCATATATGATGGCTTCAATATCTTCATCCTGCATCCCAACGACAACCTCCTCGTTAACCTCTATGATTTGGAGCCTCCGTTCCAGACCCCGCCGTTCTGCCGCTGTATTCGGCCGGACAAACGTAATTTCGCCATTCATGAACCGGAATCCGAATCCTTTCTGCACATCCTTTGCAATGGTCACGTATCGTTCACCTGGTCTACCGTACGATAAAATTAAACTACACCACCCAACGGTCTATACGCGTACGAACCTTACTTATCCTTCGTGCGTAATTTTATACTATTGCGCAAGTTCTTCCGTACTAAATCGCGAACCAGATTCAGCTCCATACCGGCAAGTGTTTCATTTTCCAGGCACAATATTTCATCTCCGTATCGGAGACCTGCCATGTATGCAGGACTTCTTCGAGCCACGGCACAAATGAGCAGCCTCCCTTCATGTATGCGCCTACCGGTAACACCAATTTTACCACCATCGCCTTTGCGTATCAGCAACTGGAGGAACAAAGCTGAATGAATATATGCCCAACTGGTGTAGTTGCTGGTGCATACTTCTCTTATTCCGTTGGCCGCTGGAAACCGTGCTATCCGTACGGAAGAACGTTGCTGAACATTACTTTGCTGTACGTTCGCGGTGGAACCGTTTGAAGAAACAAACAAATCCTGCTGTTCCCAACTGATCGACATCGATCCGCGATTCTTGTGTCGAGTGCTTTCGTCAGACTGATCCAAGGTTCCAAAATATGATTACACAAACCCACAAACTACTCTATTTTGTTGTCCGTCACATACTGACCGATAAGCCGGTCCGTTTGGTTTGTGTTGTAAGAGGAAGAACATCATTTATTCTTGATAATGAATTGAATGTTACCTCTTCTAAAGCAATTCTGATTAATTACGCCTAATATACGAAAAAAAACTTTTACTGATGAATGTATCGGAAAAATTCAATCGAAACATTACTCTGAACAGAAAAAAAAACCGGTCTTTATTTCAATACAACAATAAAAAAAGAATGGACAGTACGTAAAATTTGGCAAAATAAAGCAAACACGACTAGGTAGAAACACTCAGAGATCTGGTACAGATAAAAATGGTTCTGCTGGCAATGGTTATTAGCAGCTCGTACGCTTTGCAAGTTTGCTGCCAACCGAGTTCACTTTTCGCAGCAGAATCTAAATACAAAACAGACAAAAAAAACATTGCACTCTCTTTTGTCTTATATCAATTTGCGTACGAATCGCTTAATTACCTCATTTTCTGCTGTAATTCTTTCCTGCATCTTCCTCCGGTTGGCAGCAGCACTGGTCACAGGCGAGGCATTTGCCGAGATCTAAAGGAAGGGGGTTTTTGCGATTAGGATTTGGTGAAGTTGCGTAGGTTACACTTGATTTATACGTACACTGCGCTTTACCGGTTTACTACCGTTTTGCGTCTGCAACGTTGGCCTGGTGGTAATGATACGCCGCAGCAAGATTTGATTGGTTCGCTCGATTTCACGCACACGCTCACGGCTGAAGGACATGTTGTGCTGCTGCCCTGGCAGTTTCCGGGTTGACAATCCACTTCCAAGTGTGCCGGTCGTGCGTCGGTGTCCTTTGCTTTGCCCCGAACCTGGTATATCTAAGCGTTCCAGTTGGTTCGCCATGAAATCAATGTGCAGCAGATGGCCATCGGGTTCGATATGCAGCGGTGGATATTGGGACACACGAATCTGCCCACGGTCGTTCCATTCCTTTTCAATCTTGTCCTCCGGCGTTTGCTCCTCACCAGAATCTTCCTCTTGCTCGGTATGAAACTCCGACTCGGAGTAGTGCTGCTCGGTCCCTTGTTCGTCTGTAGATTGTTCCTGTTCCGATTCCGAATCTTCCTTCCGTTGTAGTTCCGACACCGATCGAAACTCGTCATCGAACGGAACGAACGCACGGTTGGCGGATGTGCGCGAGAGCTGTTCCCACTTTCTTATACCACCAACCATCGTTTCTGGTGTGGTACGACCGGGGAAAAAATGAGAATTCATCGTACGGACGGAACAATACCAAAACAATCGGAATCTTGCACCCACGAATCGGAGTTAATTTTGCAATATCTTTTGTTTTTCTATGAAACAAACTCTACCTTCCAGTGCAGTTGCTTCAGCTGCACCCGACTACTGCTGCTGTTGTACAATTTTACGTACGAGGGGAAAGGTAAAATAAAATCGTATGTATGTTTAACCATTTGCGTTACCATGGAAATCAGGGCAAATTGCTTCAAGTTCAATATGAAACCGCTGGAGGAGGGTCATATTCGTTGCGCTCGATTTGTTATGAATCACTTTCGATTTTCCAGGGAAAGGGTAGAAGAAATCGATCAATTTGGGTTCGATTTTTGGTCCATAGTTTACCACGCTGAACCGATTCTATTTTACAAATCTTTCTAAAACATTTCTACAGATTACAATTACTCGATTAAGGAACTAAAAAAATTATATTAGTGACAGTATTTAAAAAAAAAACAAGCCGTGAATAGTAAATAAATTGTGATCAAATATTAGCCAGCGTATTACTTTCAACGAAACAATTTCAATCTTTTCTTTCTAGATCATCATTCTTCGATCATCGATCGATGGGTTGACTACGTCGATCAAGTCGATCATTCCAAGTTTATTCCAGGGTTTTCTTCTGGACAATCCTCATCGTTTGAGCACATTTTTTCCCACTACAGCCAGGACCAGTAAGGGACCTTCACAGTTCTCCGAAAAACAGCAGAAAATGCGCTGACAGCCGAAGGCATCACGATCATCCCGCGGGGTATGGCCACGATCGGCTACGATCCGTCATCGGACACCGAACCAGCTTCGGATCAACTAACCGGGTGTCATGCGCACCGAGAGGTATCAACCGGCTCAACCGGTCTAGGAATGTGTCTGTGTGTTTGGAACAACCACACCAGAACCAGGCGTCCCATGCGCAAGTAAACATGCGGGCGAAAGAAAGGCGCGCGCATGCGTGAACATTAATTAACGTTGACCCCTCGCTTGAACTCTCGGGAATGATAGAAACTGTGTAAGGGCAATTTCACGGTTCAATGAGCACGCGAGATGAACGCGAACAGTGCACCATGACGCAGCAGGAGGATCCCCCTTACGATCTCGGCTACTTCGGGCAGCATAATTTCTTCCACTCTTCAGCTAGATTCCACAGCAACATTGAATAGGAGTGTGTCTTTCTTTCGATGCGGGTTCGCATTGTTTCCTTTTGGAACAATCACTCTTTCGTTTATTGCTTTTCCCATTCTTTCTGTAACGTCCATCACCATCGCTATATGCTTTCTATGTAACTATACTGCATTATGCTCGGTGCAAAGGGATTCCATTGGTTTTGGGTTCGTGGCCGTAAGCTATTAACGTTGCTGATGCTGCTGCTACTGCTGTCTTTGCTGCCTACTAATTCTTCTGCGATCCCAGTGCTAGATCGCATCAATAAGACGATCAAATGGTAACCCGCACATAATGATGATGATCGAGGAGATTCCGACTTGTTGCGAAGATCGTAACCCAACCAGCGTTTCTTCCGCTAAGGAAAGAGAAACACTTCACGATCGTACTCGGCGAGACATTTGGTCGAGTAAAACGTTTTGTCGCAAGAATCTTTGTAGCGACCCTCTGGAGTAGCAGCATAGCGAAAGTATTTATTGGGAAGTAGAAAAGGAAAATGAAAAACTTTCTCATACTTACGCGCATCGCGACAAGCGTGGACCGCTTCCTTCGCTTTTTCCTTCATGTCCGGTGGCAGCATAGCGTCCAACTGGGCGAGGGTTTTCTGTATATTAATTTCACCTTTTTTATTCATCTAGAACAGATGAAGGGTATCATGGTTGTGGATTGCATATCTCAATTACGTGATTATCTCTTCCGAACTTACCGTCCCTGCCATCTGTGCAATACACATCGTGTAGCATTTCAATTCCCGATCCTCTGCGAATATACCATTGCGCAGGTTGTCCAACATTTCTGAAACGAAAAAAGAAGGGGAAAAACAACCATCTACATACGGTACTGAGAGCTGAATGGCATGCTTCACACCTTTACCTACCGGTGGAAACTTTAAACTTGGGTGCACAGGCCGAACGCATCATATCCATCGAGTTGATCAATTGTTTGCGTGTCATCTGTATTTCGAGAAACAAACGTAATTGAGAAGTTAAATACTTACGTTTCCTTGCGTACTTACCGCCCCATCGGCTATCGGGATCCCGGGACACCAGAAGAAAATTGTGAAACCCATTAAATTCCATACCCACAAACAGTTTGTCCTTTTCCTAACCATGGCTAAGTCGCACAACTACTACCAGTACCGATCATTCTCAGCGGACACGCGTTACTAGCTGCACCGGTCGAAAAGAGGTAGGTCTAGAGTCGTTTTTTACAATAAACGTTACTTATATTGGCTCCATTTGGTTGCAGCGAGCAAACACAATGACAACAATTAACACAGCTAATTAAACGGTACACGTATCTGTCAACGGTCTGCAGTTGACGAAAAGATAGATAGCAATTAGCACGTCAACTCTCACTGGTTTGACCTTTAGTAGGTGCGCCAAATGCTTGCAAATATCATTTCCTTCCGTATTTCTTTCATATACCTATGAAGTTTACTGTCCACTGTTCGTAGTGTTGGATGGCACTGTGCTATAGATGGTAGCGGCCCTAATCTCTCCCACAACATGACTGGTACCAATATTCCGGTCCTATGGCTATAAACAAACAAAGAAGCTCACAATGTAGGCCTAAAACATAAAAAAACAATTAAAACACTGCTCTTGAACACTAAAGAATGTTAAAAAGCTGGCAAAAAACCATTTCTAAAACGGGTTATTAGACTAATAGTGAGATAGTTTGTTGGCAAGATTTTATCCGTAAGCGCTTAATAAGATATAGTAGTGTACTACAACTTCGAGTTGATGAATCTTGTAGACCTAAATAATTGAATACGGTTTCCGTTCCGGTTCCATTAGTATAAGTACTTGTAATGGCTTTCATGTTAAACTAACACATTAGAAACATTCCGCAATCCATCGAGCTGTACAAAAGATCTTTGATGACTTTTAGAAATACGACAGTTGCAGATTAACCTATGGGCGGAGTGCGTGGTTGCCAAATGCCCCGTCGATCAACGGTGCCCCGCAGCTCAGAAGCTGGATGCTATTAGCTTAAATAGGAGATATATATGTTTCGAGCTAGAATTAGTTGAACTTCGATGTTTTGGGGGCATTTTCTCTGGTTCTTAAAAATTTATTTCATCATTTGAGGCCCCGAATATTTTAACAATCCGAAACCAGTTCCGTGTGCCTTCATTACATTCGAAGCCATTGTAGCAGCTCTGGGTTTTTATGCCTTTCTGGGGCCCAAAATGAAGAATATACATGATGGAAGTTCGATATGTTTTTGAAGGAACGTTCAATGTTCAGGTCCTCTGAACCGATAAAACCCATAATGACGGATGTGTATTGACGGATGTAACGATAGGTGCAGTAGGCTCACGTGCAGACCCGGTTTGGCAGACAAAACCCTCCTCAATCATGTTAAAGGCACCTTTCAAAACGAGTCATACCTCAATTATAAATATTCTTTTGCAATTATTGGAGACTCCTAAGATCTTCAATTTTCCACAAACTCTCCAAGATCACCGTCAGATCCATGATCATAAATGTGGTCGATCGGGCTACTCAAATTCTGGGGTCCTCAAATTTCATTAAATTCTCGATCTTCGTTAGTCTTGGTCCTCATCTGGCTAAAGCCATAAAAAAGGATATGACGGTTGAAATTAGGAATTGAAAATATCGACCATGGAACAGCGCCGATTCACGTTGCCTTAACGAATACTCAGGACAATTTAAATTAACAACATGTCGATTTTTGTAATGTCGATCGCCGGCATGTTCCAAAACTAGGATAGCCCTAGATAGATTTAAATCATTAAAGACCTCGAAAATCTTCACATCAAAATACTCCATCCCTTGGCTTCCGCCGTCAGATCTAACATGATCTAGATGGTCGATTGAAGTTATGATGGAGCACCAAATTTCATTAAATTTTCAGTCACCGAGAATCCTGGTCATCCACTGGCTATATAAAAAATAGGATACGACGGCTGAAACTACTAGCGACAACTCAGGACTATTTAAATTCGCAAAATTTTTGTTTTGAAATGACGATCGCCGACAAGTACCAAAGCTTGGATAACTCAAAAGATTTTAGTTTTTTGGGGCCACGTATTACACAAAATGCACAATACCTTTTTGTACCTCGTTCTCTCGCAGTTAATTGTAAGTGATCTGAATACAAAAATTCGTGGGTTTGCTTGCTAGCTGGGTGTGTTCGGTGTAAAGGAACAACGAAATCCAGCGAAGGAAATTAACGTTTTAACCTAATTTTCTACTCAACTTGAATGTCTTCACAACTTTTGTTGACTCGTAGCTGCGAGATCGTTTCTAAGCTCACCTCACAGTGTTTTTGGTGTAAAAAGATTTAAAAATTATTATATTTGATTTTTTTTATTGCAACAAACGTATAAATTATTGTTTACCGGATCGTATTTTGAATGCTGGTTGTTCAGGGTGTACTTTTTCTCCAGCAGTTGAAATTAAAATTAAAGTAGTTTGGGCTAAGGAGATTGTTAGATAAGTTCTTTACATCCCCGCAACGATGTAGTGCCTTTTTGTACTCCTCATTTGTATTTAAAATATAAACGATTCGCAAACAATTGACTTCTAGCATGGTTTTATACAGGGATCCCTACTTCAGTTATGTGGTGCAACGTTTGGAAGTTCTTTTATAACGTAAATCAATTATTTAAGAACTTAACAACGAGCCTAACCGTCCGTTCTAAAGCCCCATCCGGGTCTTATTTCAATCGGCTTCTCGTAGCAAGTGCTGACCATCTGGATACGTGGGCCATAAAATAATCACTAAACTTCAACGGACAAAACTCAGTGGATGTTTTGCTTTGCCACCCCAACAGTACAGAATGAGACATGCATTCGAAAATGATCGGATAAGGGTTGGAACTGCGTTTCAAAGATGTTTCCACCCCATGGGCAGCGCATCAAACCGGCAACAATCCACCCGCGTTGCCTTTGCATCGCGCTGCGTGCCTAGTCTGGTGACTTCACTCACTTCGGTACCCAACAACAAAAAGAAAACATTCACAAACTCGCCCAGCAAGCAAGCAAGCAAGCACACACAATGAGCGTGTGCCGCTGCAAAGAGCCCGCGTATCGTGCGGTGCCGTTCGTAGTTCAGAATTGTTCTGCGGTCGAAATCGGTGAGAGCTGAATCACATTTTTCAACCAAATCAACAAATTCTACCAGGGTCGCATACGGCACGCTACCGCGGGAGCGTTGTGTTGGCAGCAGCAGCAGCATATGCGGGTACTGCGGCGTCGACCGACAGACGGTTTTCTATGAAAAACTCGAGCCCAGACCGGCACCGTTGTCGGAACAAATAATTTGTTCGATTGAAAATTTCTTACGAAAAATTTCAACAAACGTACCAGGAGCGCAGAGCCGCAGTAGGCAGTCATACGAGTGCACGTTAGCGCAACGTGGTGTAGGCACGCAGACCCAAGCTACCATGGCAACCGTGTACGATGCTTTGCGTGCGTCTTCACACACCCGCTCCCACGTGCCGAACGGCTCGCTTTCCGTGCAGCTGGCCGTGGCCGGCACGCGCTACACACGTCCAATCGAAAGGGTTACCGGTTGGCCGCGTGCTGTCACTTGTGTCTACAACGCGGACGGCACGGTGCAAAATTTCTACCAAGAGCGCAGCACACACAGCGGAGTGAGAGGCGAATGAGGCTATAGAGCCCAAAGTCTCTATAAAATAATCAAACAACAACAACACAGCGGAGTGAACACCATGCAGCACCTGGTTGCCAATTTCGAATTTCGAAACATTGCACGGATCGAGCATCCGTTCCAGTGGCGAACAACTGCGTTCGAAAGCGTTTTAGCGAGCGCGAGCGAAATGTTTTTTACATCTGTATAGCAAATTAAAATTATTGTATATGTAAAGTAATATATTAAAATCCCAATGTATCTTTTATCGGGAGTAAAACATGAATTTTACAATTTGTTGTGGGATTTGCGCAAATTTTAAATCGATTCTTACCCCAGCCAGTGTTTTACCGGCTGGGGAATGACAATAGTTTTGTAAACATACGGTTTCGTAAGCATTTCAACCTAATACAAGATGTAATGTACGGGCAAACGGAATTTAAAAAATAGAACTGTGTATCATAGTAATGTTTAATACGGAGAAAAAAGAAGGTAATGCATGAGATCGATATTTGCTCGAAACGAAGGAAGTCATTCGATCCGGGATAACACGAGCATTATTTGAATGCTTATTCCTGACTATAAAACCGGAAATATCGCGATATGCGCAGTAAAGCTACAATGAAACACTCATTAGAAAGCACTTAAGACTAAAAATACCATTCAAATACACATAAAACATGTTTAAAGCAATCACAATTGAATGTAAAAATTGAACTAAACGACAATGTATATCACATAAACATGGAAAGATGCTTACTTATAAAAAAGAACATAGAGGGATAAAAACTTATACGATACAAAAGATTGAGAATTTAATATGATATATAATTAATATATTAGTGAAGTAAGGTTTGAAGATTGTAATATGGCAGGTTCACAACTTAAAAAACGAAATAAGAAATTTTACTCTGTATTTTGCATGTACGATCATCCATTTGTGAATGATACGGCAAGGTGATAACCCTCTAGATAAGGTTGATGCGGCGTTGAACGTGGCGTGAACATAGATAGAACCGCTAATACCTATAGCGCGTATATCAAAATTGATCGATTTGACTCAAGATACGAGAAGTTTTGGATGACTTCAAAAGTGCGATTATCCACCCGTACGCCACCCCTGCGTAGATCATCATTTATTAGTAGTGCCGCTGCTAGTGCCACCATCATTTTGGTTTTTTGCTCACAGAAGATGGTCCCCCACTCGATTAAAGAGACGATACACTGGTCCTTGGCACGTCCCTGTGTGGTATCAAAGGGTCCTGATAGTATCCCAGCCAACACGTTAGTTATTATTATTATTATTGTCATTATTATTATTTTATTATTATTATTATTATTATTATTAGTATTATTGTCATTATTATGATAAGCTTGACTGGAATTCCAAAAGAGCTTATTGCGTGGAAAACTTTATGCTAGGCTATGCGTTCATATGCAGCCTTTCAAATTTATTTACAGGTGGAAAGAACGAAGCTGTTGAAAATGACACCAGACGAGCAAAGTCTGTCCATATGGGCAGAGAAGGCGTGGTAGGCCCAAGCTGAGGTGGAGCGATTGGCGGCCTCGAAGGCCGGGATAATGGATTGGCAGACGAAGGCGCTCAACCGTGAGCGGTTCAGCGGACTTCTGCAGCAGGCTAAGTAAGTAAGGATAAGTAAATAAGTAAGAATGAAATTCTTGCTCCGTCATCTTCTCCAAAATCTGTCGCATGGAGAAAATCTAGTCAGTGATTGATTCTCCGGACCTCACTGACAGTTTCCAACTATCACAATTACTAGTGAGACAAGTCGATCCTGTAGCATTAGAGGGGATATCTTCCAGGCAGTATTCAATACTAGTATTACGGCATTCTAGTTTGTGTCCCTTCTTGTACATGGGGTAAATGAAGTCAAATCAATAATATGATCTTGATGAGCACCTGCATTCTTGATCAGTTTGGCAACTATTCCGTCGGTATCATCAGGTGGCTTGGTATTTTTGAGCCGACGGATGGCCTTTTCCTACTTTATTGATGTTAAGTGGCAGTAGGATGATATTGTCTGCAAGTGTAGCCTCTACTAACTACCTGTTGATTTTTTTATGTTTTTGAAGTACACTTGTATTCGATTAACTTAAAACATAGGATAACTAAAAGGTAGAGGTCGCGTTATTTCAAACATGTACAGGACGCGCGTAGAGCCACGTCCGACCCTGGGATGCTGTGCTATTGAATTGTTTCTCGTGTTATGGATGACCCATCACCGATGCGATGGGATAAGAGGTTTCTGCGAAGGTAAGATCAGGATAAAGAAACAAGGAGAGCGGGACGACCATATTCCCCACAGATCAGATGCTGTCAGTTCCCAGACAACATTGAGTGTGGAGAATAGGCTGCGTACGTACAGGCCATAACAGAATTGATCGTTTAATAATTAATCAAGTATTAAGCACATCGCGTAGGGATCTCTAGGTAGTAAGTGATTAAAATTGATACTCACAGAACCTCGACCTTCGTCACCATCTGGCGTGTCCAAGTGGACACGTAAAGATCCTTCAAAGGAATACACTTTTTACCGAATGATTACCATGGGATATAATTGTTAATTACCTGTGCAATACAGTCGAGACGAATTGGACGAATTCTTCCAGACGAGAAGAGACGAATTCTTTCGCAGCTTAGTTGTTCGGATACATTGTTTTACGCTTTTACAAACGAAACACTTCCTTCAAGGGAGAACTGAATCCTGTTCCAATTTGTCCGACATCCTGTCAGGAACAGATTCTCCTTGATCTGCTTAGTAGCTGTTTCGTTTGTAACAGCCAGTTAATAAATGGATAGCAATGAGCAATATTTTTCACATTTGCCTTTTTAATCGTCTTCCTTTCGGTTTTCTTCCATATCCTAAGCATATTTTAAGAAACTCAACATTTGTTTTGTTTTTGTTGTTCGTTTCCTGTTGTTGTTGCTGTTCATCTCCATTATTATGAGGCTTTGCTTGCCTGTCTAAAATGTTGATTTCCTGCTCCCATATACATACTATACGCCTGTGTCTCGTGTAATGTGTGTGTATATGTAGTGTGTTTTTTTGTTTGTATGTGAGGACGGCGGGGTGTGTATGTGTGTAAATTAATTTGTATTTCTCGTACGCATTTTTTGTTGTTGCGATTTTTACTTTTTGAAGGCCGAAGCGCATTGCTCCTTCGCAAACACCAACCTCCAACCTCCGCCAAAGCTCCCTCCCATCTAGCCTAGTTGTGTTGTTTCGAAAGATGTGTTTGATATCTTTTCTTCTATTCAGGAAAGCGATACGATATACGGGTGTACGAAGGATATAATATGCTTCTTTTATCAAATAACTCGTTAGCGTAATTTTGTTGCTCTTGTTATAAAAAGTGTTTTTGTTGTTTTCGGGCCTAAAAATGTGGCTTGTTGTACCTCTGCTCCTCCTACTCCTCTCACACGGGATTTCGAAAGCATGCAGTTAAAAAGCATTGGGTTTGTACAAAACAGCAAACAAACAGAATGCAATCGAATGTGCTATCACATTTCATGAGGATTTGTTTGCGCGTATTGTTGTATTGAAATGATCGAAAAGATTTAATAAATTTGAATCGAAATTCAAATTCCGTTTTTGCAGGAAGATGAAAAATAAATCAATTTTTAGAACAGAAAACAAGAGACGGAAATACATCCAAGGCGAGGGAGCTATAACAATAAAACATGCCACCATTGCAGTGTGCATGCGTAACTCGCATGAACCAGAAAAAGGATTGCAAATAACCGCATTGGTTAGGACGAACGCATTAGTGGTGGCGGTGGTGGTGCCGAGTTTACCTCTATCACTTGCAGGATTGAAAAAAGTTTACACAAATAGCAACGAGATCATCAAATCAAATTATAACGTAACAACAGCATCGACAATTCATTACTCTTTATCACTAGCATAAAACTACCTCGCGCTATCAGCGGCATTAACACACATCGCCGCGTATATTTAAACGGATCGTGTAATTAAAATGCGTGTGTATGCGAAACATTTGCATTCCGGTTCCATCTCAATCGAACAATGACGATCATGTACTGTATGCTTTCTAGAGGGAGGAAATAACACACTCGTATCCACACTCCCTTTTCCATCGCATGAATGGAACGCGAGAAAAGAAAGAAAAACATGAGCATGCCCCTTATTTCGTTACTATCTTCCTTTAACGAATTATAGCCAACTCTACTCCCGACTGGGGATGTACTGTTTGTGTTTTGTTTTGCTTCGTTTTTACCAGGCTCCCGTGCACTACATCTAATCTTACATATTGGTTTTTTGTACTCTAGTGTTTAGTTCTTACCACTTCCTTCTTTCCGCACTTAACCTAATCACCGAACAAGCGTTCCGAAGCACTCCACCGATCCGTTTGCACCGCTTTTTTTCATCAATTTCTTATCCGAACCGCCACTTGGAGGGCTGTGTGTGTATCTTCGAGGCAAGAACTTAATTACAGTTATGTATAGATCTTAGCATAGTTGTACAATAGTTTCACGTTCGCTTGCGCGTGTTACTAACATTATTGGGTGTGTATGGGGTGGTGTGTGTACGTTTTTTTTTGCTCGTTCCCTTTTCTTCCACTTTGTATTTGTAAACTGCTTTAAAGCCATTATAATAATGAGCATAATGTATACAACACTACGCTCGGCTCGGGGGTCAACAATGTGTAAACCTCCTTCCTCTCCCACTATAAGAATTAAGAACCTACGACCTAAACATACGTTACACGTTAGGCTTACGAGAGAAGAGGAAATTTGGGGCGTAATGTGATGTTTTACTGCGTGATGGCTTTTTCGTTTGTTTGTTTGACTATTGGCGGCTGCGTTTGAAATCTTTTTAGTGTACGCAGAATAGTTGAACCGTTTTTCTGGAAACTGGGGAACAAAACATGCCCTGCCCTGCTTTGCATGCACTGGACACGAGTAAAAAGCGTTTTTTTTTATGCAACTATTTCTTGGTTATAATGATCAGCGTACGACAAAGATGCATTCCCTACGAGTAAACATATACAATACCGCCGTATGCCTAATCTATCATTCGTTCTTATCGTAGATGGTTCGTAGCACTGATTCCTTAATATTTACGTCACCTAAGTGGTTGGCTACATTTTGAACCTAATTCTAATGCTTCTGCATTACGCTTGCTCCGCACCGTAGAGCAAGGACAAAATACGATAAAACACTTTAAACATTCAGAAGGAAAAAGGGGGGTATTGGATGCCTGAGTACAACTGTTACTCAATGCAGTACAACGATTCGTTTGTAGTGGAAAAGGAAAAATGAACATATTGATAATGAAACTAGCAACACATTTAAAATCTATCTCTTGCTACACATTCCACACACATATTAAAACTTACTAATAGTACAGTGTGTAAACAGATTAAAATTTCCCGTCAGCAGGAACATCGGGACAGAAACTAACACGAAACATATACAGATACAGAACTAAACAGAGAGGAAGATATGCATAAGACATGCTGTTATAAGATTACACAAGATTAC
The DNA here is from genome assembly GCA_000349025.1 of Anopheles minimus. Classification (NCBI taxonomy): domain Eukaryota; kingdom Metazoa; phylum Arthropoda; class Insecta; order Diptera; family Culicidae; genus Anopheles; species Anopheles minimus. The sequence goes on along the minus strand of KB663644.1, from coordinate 3,687,388 downwards.
TGTTGTCGCTTTTTAAAACTAGCAGCAAAACATCACACAATAACACAGCGGCATTTTGAAGCAAGGGTGGTGGTAAGAGATGCAAATTTGTTTTTTTCGGTGTTTTTATACAACTGGAAATTTAACTTATGTACCACAGCCTTATAATTTTGTGTGTTATGTGTGGGTGTGTCTAGGCTCTAACTGTTACCTAACTCGTCTATAAATCGTAGTATTCAAACACGCATGTATATGTTATCCATTAATGTAACGTACAATCGAAAATTGAATGTAAGAAAAAAGGTTCACTACGCTTACGACCAATTTCATACGAATTCGAACGATTTTTGCATTTAATCGCTTCCTGTCTAAACAATATGGCCATCATTTGCAAAGTTGTGTTTGCTTTTTTGTTATTGTTTCGTTACTTAAATTACTATCGAAACTTAAAGAAAAACCCTTCCTACAGCCTCCAGATGGCATCTATCATCGTATCCGGATCGTCCGGGTCGTATTAATGGTGTCCCCCCTGCTGTACGCCAAAACTTGCTGGTGTCAGCGGAGAACATCTCTGTCAGTTAACCCTTTTATTAAAAGAGTATCAAACTGGATCGTATCATTACGGCGGTGTGGTCAGATAGAAAGGAACAAATCTTACCCTATTACTATGTAAAATGCAAATTAATGGAAGTAAATGATGCTTCTTGTCGTTATTGGGAAAAGTAAGCCGCAAACTATTATTACTGGATTGTGACAAGCAAAAAAAAACACGAGAAGGAACTCGACCATTTTGGACGTGGATACCGAACGTATCAGCTTAAATGTAACGCTTACAAAACCTAACTCTTCCACACACACACATACACATGTTGTTCGTTACTATCACCGTTGCTTCTTCATTATATTCTAGTTATGTACTGGTTCTGTTAAATTCTATACACACATTTACATACAATTCTATACATATTACACATTTGCTCCATGCCGCTAGGTTAATATATATATATACTTTTTACAACATTTATCTCTCTCTCTCTCTGTCTCTGTCTCTGTGTTCTTCGGAGTAATCAGTTTTCGCTACTGCATCGACCTTCGACAAAGGTGTTCTGTAAGAAGCATCCCTGTGTATGTCCTCAAGCATCTTAAACCCATCATGGTGCAACATATTTGAGGAACATGCGTGTGCTGCTATATTACGCACAGCAACGAATACAACAAGTGCTTAACAAGTACGAACGCTTTGGTTTCAAAGAAACCAATCCGAAAGTAAGGTATAACTTCATTGGAAACTATCTCTATACATATCTGGTAGATACTGTTCATCCATTTTGCTGCTGTTTCGTGCAAATGCGTGTACCCCGTCGGTGGTGGTAAGTAAATGGTGTGCATATTCGTGCCCCTTACATCTAAATACGCCCCGCCATAAGTAGCAGTTTTCTAACGCTGTGCAGTGAAAAAGGGGTGGATAGGAAAAACTTGTGAGTAAGGAAATGTGCGCGTGCGCTTTCAAAGATGCGTCGATTCACCTGGAAAATAGCAAAACGTAAAGGAATTGGTTTTCAAATGAGTAACGCAATACCGATCCCGCACACGGGGTGCAGCTTACACGTGAGATTATGAAAAGGTTGAAGAAAAGAAAGATAAATAATAAAACATGAAAACACAACACAAATCAGAATCAAACAACCAACCATACAAACAAACAAATTACGAAACAAAACAAAAGAAAACGCATATAGAACAAGGCAGGAAAGTTTAAACGGACGGCACGATAAGTGAAGGGAATAAAACGAGAGATATGAGCAGGAAGAATGGTACAAAGAAAGCGTTTTTCGAGGATGCATTTGGATTTTGTGCTGCCACCATACTCCGCAATACTTTTGCTATGCATTTGGGATCGATTCCCTTTTACATGCTTTGTTAAATTACGTATTGTTATTTGTTAGTTCGATTAGTTCTACCTTGTTCCCAGTGTGTTACTTGGCGCAAAGCATATTTGCTGTTCGTACGGGGTTTGGTCTAATTTTCTGTTGCATATTAGACGATCCTTTCACACCTTTGTCTCGATTTTATTGGAACTAAATTCGACTCGGGCGATTCGGGTGTACGTTTCCGCGTTCAGCACTATTCTTCTTTTGGACGGTTTGAAAATTATATACTCCATTGAAACGTACCCATCACCAGCATAACAGCATTTCGCGCTATACATTCGAACATTTTTAACAGTTGCTGCTCTTAAATATGGCACGAAACATAGTAGATTAGCAGTATAAAGCGTCGGTATGATAAAAATGAACAATACACCACTCGTAAAATCATATGTAGAAATTAATATTGGCATTGGCTAATCGAAATTCATCCAAAATCCTATCCGGACCGTTCCATAGTAGTGATGACTGACTATCCAACTACGTGGTATCAAAATAGGAATAATAATCCATCCGGCACGATACGAGAGGTAATTAAGCCAAGAAGAAGATAGTGGAATTCTCTAATAAACCACCGCTAAGAAAGTCAGGACCGACTAATATTACCAAAGATAAGAGTATGGAACATGCAAGCGCTTTTCTCTTGCATACATCCATTTATGTGAGATTTGTTGAAAAAAAGGAAAATTATTCTGTGCAGGCGGTCCAATAAAATTTTACATCCAATCTAACAATTTATATGAATTTGTGGCATACAGGTTGTTTCACACCACAGAGGCCAGTATCAAACTAAGCGGTGTAAACAAATCGAGTTCGGATATTCCGACACACACATTACCGAAATGTAACGTTCCGATAGCAAGGGAATGAAACAATCTCTTGCACCTTAGCTGCGAAATCGACCAGACGTGATTAGTGATAGCTCCGGTTCCGGAATTGCGATATCCCAAAAATTATTTTGATCTAAATCATGTTTTCTAACTGATTCTAATGTTCGACTGTAAGCATCGAAACATCTGAATTGGTGATCATTATGCACTTGCGGAGTAAGATCTGTTTATCTTGTTTTCTACACCTCAACCATATTAGACTGCGCCGCGGGCGTTTGTTGGGTACGGACAATGGAATCATCTACACTGGCGCCCTTTACCGGTGGCGATTGAGCCGTTCCGGATGAGCCGGAGGATGATGTTCCCGAACCGGAGCTGCTAGCATTGTTCTCCATCCCAGTGGGTGAACCATCCGATGGAGAACTACTGCCTGCATCATACGAATTTCCCGAGCAACGGTTCGATGTTGCCGATGGTCTTGGTGATGGACACTGTCCCCGTTGCGACTGTTCGTGTTTTGTTTGATGCTGTTCTTCCGAACTGCCGGACTGGTTTGACGATAGGAGATTTACTATTTCCGGCTCTGACAGTAGACGATATCGTATGAGACTCTCCGGTGACTCTGCTATGTGGCGTGTAATTATAACATTTTATGTTGTAAGGTCAGTTTTAGACCCAATGTGTAAACGAACACAACGCATTAATCAGCCCAACACACACGCAGACAAATATACACATGAAAATTGACCAAAGATGATATGGTACGTGTGCCGTAGCGATTCGTCCCGATAAATATTGTTAGTAGTAGCAGTGTAGCGATGATTGCATTGTTAGTAAATGACGGATACAGTTTACGTGCGTTAGTGAAGAACAGGGTAGCCAGTTGAAGCGATGTATTAGAAACCGATTTCGAAGAACCATTTGCAAACCCATCATCCAGAGAAAATTGTTCGAGATATACACGCAGCATGTAAGAAAACAAAAACATAGATAACACAGTCGTTAGTACATTTTCAAATACTATTGTTATGTAGTAAGTATAAGTAAGGTGTAAGCAACATTAGATATGCAACAGTACAACAATTGGGAACAGATAAGTAACTGGAGGATCTATGTGTAAGGATGGGAAAAGGAATAAAAGTCGTATTACTTAGGCAACTATCTAAACTCTATGCATGTGCAATAGTTAGAATGTATAACTCTAGCAGAATTCGCTCTGTTTCTGGTGGATTTCGTCATATCTATACCTGACAGGAAGATGATATCAGTTAGTATTTTATATCACGAATCTTTTGTTTCGAGAGCGTACACACACCCCGCGAATGTAGCTGAGAATTGGATCTGCGAAAAATGGCAACCAATTTCTCACGACCTCGTGTGTAGAAACTACGAATCGGGGTTAGCTGAGAATTTCAATTTTGCCGTTAAATTAAGTTTACGAAATTGCTTTTTTAAATATTTCTAATTTTAAACTTGAATACTCTATATATAATCGCTTTTCAGTAGTAGAATTCTGATATTCCAAATATGTTATAGAACTGTTTATGGAATATCGAGGAAAAAAAGGTTTGTGGATGCGACTAATGCGATTTATCGCAGGTTCGATTATCAGCTACACTCTCGGGCTGTGTGTAAGCACTTTTCAACAAATTAAAAGTTAATAATAAGATGATATTATACAAAAATCATTTGCTGACATTAAGTAGAATACGAATCTAACTTTGTATGCAACATGAAACCAGTCAAACATCTGCATCGAAATAGGACAAGCATAATTTAACAATATTGCACACACCGTGTTATCAACTAGTTCCAATACAATACGTGTTCTGATTTATATACATGCGTGCATATACTGTCCCAGCCGTTACGCCATCTCAAAAGATACAGCGAATCCATATGGTAAGCTAACCAAATTAAATGGAACGCTGCATCGAATATGTGAAACTTCGACTCAATCGAAGGTTTATTCGAATACGGGAATTGCACATTATGCAACAATAGTGCTGGATTGTACACTATTTGCTAATTACGATACTAACAGATTACAAACTTAGTCAAATCTTAATTCCAGGTCCGAAAACCCATCGTACTGGGAAGCATGTTAAATCCGTGGTACATTACATACTTTAGCTTAATGGCAAAGAGAGACTGAACCGATTGAAACAAGCCCCGCCCTTTCATATTTGCCTGCAAATGTCTCTGTTATACTATTCGAACATACAATATCGTCCGGCGACACTAACGTAAAGTTACTACACATTCGATGCCATTCCTCAATTCGTTTGCATCGTTACTACTTTTAGCCATATTTTTGTTTATAGTTCGCTTTGTTATTAGTATCGCGACCGCCCTCAGATGTCTGCTCAGTGCTTCCACGGCCACTGTCTGGCGGGCAGGAAGGCAGGCGATCGTTTGACGTACCGCGCCGGAACCCAAATGGAAAAGCCTCCTCAAGAACGTTCTTTTGCAGCATCTTCTCCGAAGAGGATTTTTCCGCGATCAGTCGCTCGTCGTACGGTGACGAAAAAATATCAAACAGATCATGATCGATGTGTGACGGGGGCCGTGTTGGTAAACCGCTGTCGTCCGTGTCGGTCCCGGTCTCACCGTAAGCATCTCCGACACTCGACAGTCGAATTGCTTTCTCCTCGTTCAATGATGAAGTTTCCGTCATCAAACGCCGTTCCCCGAACGTGGATCCGGTCGATGACGCCGAGGCGACGCTCGATGAAGGAACGATGTAAGAGGTGGAAGACGTATTCGATGCAACCCCACGGGGTTGATGTTTGAGCAGGGGCAGATCCATATTGGACGAGGAAGTCCGGGACAGCGACCCCAATGGATGGGGCATTTCGTTCCGCTGCCCACCGCTATGACGTTCTGCCCTGAATGAGGTTGAAGCTACCGGATCCAACCTAGCGGTAGAAATGGTGGACGTAGCTCGGACATTGGACGTCATCTTCCTGAACGTCTTGTTGAATCGATCAAACCAAGCACTTAGCTTCCATGGGCTTTTACCTGGAGGGAAGGAGTGGTAGCGGTAGTGGTAGGGCATAGGTAAGTTTAAAGAATACACGAATACGGGACGCACACAATAGATGCTTTCAAAGATCGCCGATTAGATGTTAGAATTTGCCAGATCAAACCCCTTTTTGTTGTTTTGCTTGGTCACGCCTGCTCACCTGGAAAGGCCTTTTCAAAAAATTTTCAAAAAAGTGTGGAAGGAATATTGGTATTAATTGAAGGACATTATAGTAGTGGATGTTCGGGACTGTAGCGCTCAAAACGCAAATTCTCTCTCATAACCATGTGAATAGCAATCGTAAGCGTTACGACCAACACCTTCATAGAATTTTGTTGAATAATGGTTAATAAACGTTCCAGTGACGTAGCTTGTGTTTGTTTCTTCCAAATATCCAAGGCACAATGATACATTGCACAAGTGAAAAAAACATTATTGGGGAAGTTCATACAGAATCAATCCACTGCACGATGTTTGGTTTTGAAGAAAAGATTAAGTTTTTAGTATGAGTGCAATCTGCATCTAAGGAGATATTTGTGCAATCATAGACACATAGTCGAAACATGAAATTAATATTCAATTACATCATGCCTTGGATGTTAATTAACCCGATTTCCTGCCGGTAAATTATTCCACCAACATTGCCATCCACCAAACATTTACTTTTACTCACAAAATCCAACATTCAAACAAACATTCAATTTTTGTTTAAGCCAACGAACACTATATGAGATGTTATCCAACGTGGCGGAGTAACATTATCACTTCGTCGTACCACAACAAGCGTGCAAATTGTGATTAAAACTATTGTTTTTAGTGTTTCATTTATGTGGGATAGTTTCTAGTGGACCTAGTTCCCATTTCCCCTTTTTTACAAATATTTATGTGATACAAGTGCTGGGCAATCTTTTATAGGAGCGATATTGCGATGCATGACGAGGAAGTGAACCCGGAGGATTAATGATTAGCGATGCATGTGTTTTGGAAAGGAATGGTTGTTTGATGATATTCTGTCATTTAAGAACAGATACGTCACGTCAGTATGAGTGTATGTGCGTGTTTGTGTTTTTGTTGTGTCTGATATTAGCTGTTAGTTTATGTGCTTTGCACCATTCCCAAGAAACGTGAGATACATGTACAATAATATCGTTACATAGTGCATACATATGAAAGCTCTATTACCACCTAACTTGCATAGAAAATGTTACATTAATTAGTTTAAATTTCGAAATTTTATGCGCATTCGTGAGAATATGCAAGTAAACACAAAAACCTTTTTCCTAACCGATCTGGCAATTTATACATTAATGTGGCAAGTCATGATATAGTTGTTAGCTATCTGCATTATGAGCGTGAGCAGTATCGAAAGGTATATGAGGTTGTACAATACATGGAACATATCTTTAGCCCCTGGATGCTTAATAGAAGGCCATATGCCAATGGATTTTAATGGTTTGTCGTAGCCTTAATAGTTTGGCCGCAGTGCTTTGTACATTCTAGTTATCTTGTAGTAATTACAACGAGCGTGAAAGTTATGGACACCGTTAAGTTTCTCAATTTTTTTCATAACGACAAGTACGGGAGAGGTCCGGAGCACGAAAACGTAAAGGCAAAGGCCATGTTGCTTATTCAAGGATAGTTGAATTCGATTTTTTTACATTACAAACAACAAACTGCAAGACCGCATCTGCCTTTTCGATTCCTTCTCTCAATCTTGGAATGTACAGTATGTTGTTAAGTAAAAAGACACCGGGAAGTAGTTGTGATGTTTGAAGGATTTGCTTCTCTTTAATCCATCCATCGTAATGTTGTAGAATCAATTGAGGGGAGCAGAAACGTTCTAAAGATTCGCGGTAAACTAAAAGATAACAGAAATTATATTAATCTAGGGACAAAAGCTAAACCAAAACAAAGCTGGACGTCCAGCTCACATTGGTTGGACGATAGAGCACGATAGTATCAACATAATAGATCTTTTTATAATCGTGTTAAACAGAGGGGAGCCATTTGCTACTGACTGTATGTTTTCACGGTACAACTAAAATTACTTACAACGCTCACGTTGCAGATCTGCTCGTTATTGTACCTTTTTGCGATGATTTAAAAAACATCTAGCTACCATTTATTATTTACTACATTGTCTAACAATTAGCAAATCTACGTAATCTGGCTATCATTCTCTTTTTGTCAGATGTTTTAGAACTATATCTGTATTGATTCGTTTCTTGCACCAACTTCAACAATATGTTTAGCTTACAAACAGTGTATGATACGATCGCTACCCTTATGACTTCTATGCACTGACCGTATCTAAAATTAAGAAACAAAACAAAAATAAATCGTAACTGATGCAACACTAATATTTTAACTAGTTTTCTTCTCTTAAGTAATCGCTTTACATTGCTACTCGAATGAGAAATATTATCCACTCGATCTATTTTTTTCCTATCGTTTTTTTTTTGCTCTTCCTTTGCTCGTTTCCCGATCAAGCAATCTTTAAATCACAGCAATGCTTGCCAATTGAAATGTATTGATTTTATGTTAGATGTTTTAATTACGCCTCCCTAACTAAATTGATTATCCTATCGATCGTTAACGGAAAATAAGAAGTTACCATGTTAGTTGTATAAGTCCTCCTTGTGAATCTAACAAAATTGCTTCTATTATGAAAGTATCGTCCGATAGATTTTTAATTCAAACTGGATGCTATCGTTTAAAAGGTCAGATTTTCGTATGTTTCGTCACTTCATGTGTGTTTGTATGCTGTATCATGTACGTGTGTATGTTTGAAGTAAAAATGGTAAAGGGTGTGCTAAATGGGAAATCTAGAGGGAAACCAAAGAGGGAGGTATCGAGCACATACATCAGTGGCCCAAACCCGACCGATCGCCAGGTCGATGATCATCACCAAGTTGGCGATCGGACTGCGAACGATTGAGTGTTGGTAACGAACCGTTAGCGGAAGAAGATGTATTGGCGCTAGTGGAGGTAGCATTGACAGTGAAAGACGTGAAACAAGTGGTCGCATCATTTCCGATGCCCGATTCGAGTGTTTGTACTGCCACAGGAGCGCTCAAGGTTCGTTCGATCGAACGTACAGCAGAACTACCACTATCGGTAGCACCAGCGATATTTGACGACGACGAAGACGACGACGATGCCGGCTGTGTTCGGTGCTTTGGCAACGGTATCTTCATGGCTGCACGCAGCTCGGACTTTAGCTCGCGGAACGAGAATGGTGCGCAACGGTTACTGCGTGAAAGGACGGGACTTCCGCCAGCTTCTAATGCTGGAGAAGATAAAGTTTGTACCACTGTCAGGGCAGAGCAAGATGACGAGGAGCGACGAATGCTGTTCGTGGTAAAGGAAGCGGGAGGAGCAGTAGAACATTCGAAAGCTCCTTCACAATCCTGCTTTTTACAATTGTTCGACACTGTCGTGTCGGCTCCCTTACGTCCACCGCTAACCGAGGTAACAATGTGTTGTAATAATTTGTTGCAGAAACTATGCCCCCCGCCGCCAACGGTAAGCAACGGCCCACAAGCAGTACCATCGCTAGGAAGTTCTGAAGGCGCCACATTCTCCGAGGGGTCGATCAATGCATCACATTTCTCAATGATTTCGAACGAACTCTCGATTGAACCGTGCACAGTATCCACAGGTGATGCCGGTGCTGGACTGACGTTGAAACCAATCTTAACGTTTGATGCTCTTGGTTTCACCACGCTACAGTCCGTGTCGGAGACGGTGATCGCTGCAGGGGATGACGGTGACGGAGGAAGCGGTGGTGGTGTCGGTGGACCCGGTTGCTGTAGTACTTCTTCGATGGTGGACGGGCGGCGAGCTAGTGCCAACTCTAAGCGCATTAAATGACCCGGACTTTTACCGGGCGATTCATAGCTCAACTGATTATCACAGAGAAATGAGTAATAGTCGGTGGGAAGATTACAACAAGTGATCTCTTTCATGTCTTCAACAATGTCACTTGTTAGTTTAGCACCGACACTGCTCGCAATGTCCGGAATTGGCATCTTTGAAGTGGTCGTTGGGCTTTTCGGGATAGTAACGTTAGAGGTGATCGTGGTACCCTTTGCTACCTCGAGAATGCAACCAGGTCCCGCCAACATGGTGGTCGTTCGAAGTTGAACGCTCTTTGCTAGCGTTTCTTTTAAGTTAGGATCGCTACGCATATTGCGAAGCCAACGAAATTTTAATTTCGTTCGTTTACTGCTAGCTCCACCGCCATCATTAGCAGAGCTCGTTACTAATCCCACGCCCTTTGCCGAACCGTTACCCATCGAAATGCCCGAAAGATTACTGGCACAGGACCCGTACAGTGTGTTCCCAACGATGCCGCTGTTGGTTCCGGTTCCAGCGTGCTTCAGTTTCAACGAACGTTTCTTTCTACGTCTCATTGCCATACCGAATCGTCGGAACGGAGATGAAGACGACAGTTTGCTTTTGCCGCTACCACCTCCACTAGTACCCTTGTCAGTGAGATCCTCTACCGATGTAACGTTTACCACTTCACTCCGTTCGCCTACGAAAGCGGATCGATCGACAGAACCAATATCAACATATCCCGGCATTCCCGATCGTGATTCGTACGTTTCCACCGGTTCTGGTGCACCGGTCAGCAAAGTACAAGATTCTCGCAACAAATGGTCAGTGTTTGTTTTTGCAACACTGGCGTATCCGTACTGTATCGCATTAGCATCATACAACATAACTGCTAACGACGAGGAATCAGAAGCGGAGCCAGATCGAAACGCCAGATTATTGTCGGTGGCAGAATGAAGCTGTTGTTTGCTTTGAATCGGATAAATCCTGCTAATTTGATTAAGAGTTTGGTTGGTGGTGGTAATGGTACTATCGCTACTACAGGGTTCGGCCTCGGCGAGCCGATCATAACTACTTTTACTACTTTTACTGATGAGGCCACAACTACTACGGGTAAGGAGGTAGTTTTCGTTGTCGCTGATGCAACGACGAACGGAAGAGGAGGGAAGGGAAATACAGGTGTTGTTGCTGGCTACCGTTACTTCTGTTGCTGCCATTGTTAACTTTGTTGCCGTTGTTCGCGCGGGTAGTATTGGTGGAGATTGAACAACGGAGCTACTACTACTGGTTTGGTTGGATTTGGTAATGGGTGTTGTTGTACTGGGAATTGTTGTAGTTGTAGTGATCGAGGTAATCGTAGCTGTTGTTGTATTCGCGGTTGTTGCTGGTGTAGTAGCTGTTGTTCTTGATTTGCACATGGTTTCCGATACTACTGTTTGACACTCACCGGATTCCCAATCTTCATCGGTACCCTCGGAAGAACCTCCGGAATGGTTCAGCTGACGCTGCTGTTGTTGTTGCTGTTGCTGTTGTTGCTGCTGTTGTTGCTGCTGTTGTTGCTGCTGTTGCTGGAGCTGTTGCTGTTGCTGTTGTGACTGCCTCTCGACATCCGGAATATTCATTCCGATGTTGCAATAAATGCCGCTATTCTGCTGATTGTTGCCCAGTGAAGCGCGATTGTTATTAACAGATCGATGATGCAACTGGGGATCGTTGTAGTTTAAACTTGGTATCAGCGATTGACTGCGATTTGGTGGATCCCTCAAGGCAATATAATGCCTTTGCTGCACCGGTTGCTGATCTTGCGATACCGACTGTTGTTGGTAATGTAGCACGTGATGGTTGTTCACAGCGTTCTTTTGATTTCCATCAACTAAGGGCTGCGGAGGCGTCCTAGCGTCTAAGTTGTCGGAACTCTTCCCGCGTGGATTCAGGAAAACTTGCACCTGTAACAAATTTGCATTACAAAAAATACATAAGGGATAAGTGACCGTATTCTTGACATTCGCGCTCATTTATCCAAATGTATCTTAACGTACCTGTTCCGGGCACTTTTTGGCGTTACCTTTATGCGCGTCGTCTATCTCTTTTTTGTCCAGAGTCAGAACTAATCGGCCCTGCGGATCATCTAGAAAATAATTAAAATAGAAACAACAAAGATATTTTAACAAATATCGAAAGCATTCTTATAACCTCCTTAATATGTTTCACTCTTTTCACCAACTTTGTGTTAGAAGCATCTTATACTCACATATACCAGCGAGCTCAACGAAAAACGTATTGAACCAAAAGTGCCATCCTTTGTCGAGTTTGTTGCCACGGAACTCAACCTTCACATCACCGGCTAGTGGCATACAGCAGTCAAGCTCCACCGATATGTACTCCTCCATGCGGCGAAACTTCATCAGAGGAAGCGGTTCCTTCATGTCCTTCTGCTGGATAGATCCAACTTTAAGTGGCAGGTCAGCGGGAAAGATGCGCAGCTCGAGAACCTGCAAGCAATTGAAACGTGAAGTTTAGCACCAAACAACGATTAACGATTCAACTCTGCGCCCATAAATGCTTACATAGAGCGAAACTTTCCGGTAGGTTAGGTTGTTGCGCAGCAAGTGTTCGTAATACTCGACGTATCGACGTTGGGAAGGAATAGTGACTCCTTTTTTGTCCTTTGTGCGTTTCTCTCCGTAGTACGTCAGTGCCTCGTTGGCTGTGTTGAAGGTGTTGTTGTAAAGCATGTAGCAGCAGATCATCGTTCCTATGCGGAGCAAATAGAAAATTTTCAGTTCAGCATCTGTTCTAAACCATGCATAACATAATCAATTCTACAAACGAATTCTCTCTTATTATCTCTTATTTGCCTGTTTAATTGAAGAATGCTTTTCTTACATACGTTGTTTAACTTGGTTTATCTTTTGTGCATTGCTGCGATGTATTCAAACAACGAATCAGACACAAAGTGAACTTTTGTAATTAAAACGTAAAACGCCATAAACCAGTGATGTTCCATCCATTTTGCTGAAACAAGTGGGCCACATTAAAATAACACACCCGCTCTTCTTGTCATATGTTCACAATCAATGCACCCAATCTGGTGCTTGTTCAAAGCAATAATGCACAAATCGATATAGAATTGAAACACTCGTTGACCGTATAACGTTAATTGGTAACCCTGCTGTAAAGGTGCGGTGCAAACGACACCCCGTACGATCATGATCCACGATGCCGAGCGAACAAGTCCGATTCGTGCAAAGTGCCATCTTATCGATTTCCTACCCTGTGCTGAGAACTTCAACATCTGTTGCCTCTCATGAAGTATATTTTAATCATTACGAGAACGATACATGAGAACTGATAAGGCAGTGGAAAAAAAACCGGGCAAACAGAAGTGAATTGCCGAATGTATGTTGCATTTAGTACATTTTGTTGAATATTACAATACTGCTTCGTATACAATCTGTATATGATATTTGAAGAAAGAATTTTCTGTAAAATAAGTTCTAAGGAAAAACATATTTTTACATATGACTACAACTGATCAACGTTTGCAAAAACCACGATAAACTTACCCGTACGACCTTTGCCTGCTTTGCAATGGATCGCCACGACGTGAGATCTATCAGCATTCAGGAAATTGTACACATCTTTGCAGAACTTGTCGATGAGCTCGATGTCCGGCGGGTTGTGATCTTTGAATGGATATTCGGCGTGGTACTGCAAAATCGAACAAACCCGAGTGGATAGAATTATTATTATGAGAGTTTACTATTTTCGTAGAATGTTTTGTGATGTTGACAAAAGATTATTGAAAAAAAAAGAATACAAAATACAAACTGCAACATCTGTGTAAAATTGTCGTTGTTGTGATAACCAGTTAGATAGAATAGCAGAATCATGGTATGTAATGAATATTATTATTACATCTTTAAGTTAATCTCTGCTTTTATGTAAAATATTGTAACAATGATGCCTAACTTAAGCGCCAGCTATACATTTACTGCATCGTTTTATTTCCTACCAGTCATGATTCTAACGGGCACCAGTCTAGGGAAGTAGTTTAACCTTCAACTAACCAAACACACCCCTGAAAGGCCTGACAATCAGCTGCGAGACTCGAGGAGTTGCAAAATTACCACTCCCCCGCACATTTTATATTAAGCACATGGATGACAGTGGCGGAGAACGGCCGGACGACTGTGGCAGATTGGAAGAACATCATGTTATAATCACATCAACGAAAAGGCGACGGCAGCAGCAGCAGCAACAGCAAGAGAGCAATCAACTGTACCCCCAAGTCTTTCGCTTGCGAGATACCAACGAGACCAAGGGTTGCAAACATGAGGAGGAAAGACGCGGAAATGTATATGCATCTTGTTTTATTGCATCAATCCAACCCAGTGCACACATGCATCGAATAGGACTCCTCGCCAACTGATCGTTTAAAAGCGCTTGGGAAAAGGAAGGAAACGCTGGGGGGAGAGGGCGGAATGGTACAAATGAACAATTCGACGATGTCAGAAGATGGCGCACGCTTCACAGTGCGAAAGATAAACTGTCTGACGTGGTTCGCGTTCGGTTGCAGTATGATTTTTTTGCTACTTTTTTCATCCTATCTCTACCTGCAATCACGCTGCAAAAGAGATCGAGCAAATTTGCATGTTTAAGCACATTGTGGTCGCTTGCATAATCGTGTCAAACACTGCATTTTAACGCAGAGAACGCGCGCGCGTATGGAAGTTGACACGTTCATTCTAAAGGAGAAGAAGGCGATAGGGAGATGGCTTCTAAAGGAATGATTTGATTAGTGCGCGGGTTTCATTGGCGTAGCAAATTATTTAACACTGATTAATATGAATATATGAACGATTCATCATCATTCGGAAGAAATAAATATTCTTATATTACCATAACCATAACAAACATACAAAATATACTATAACATCAAAATACAAAAATCATTGCATCCCATCCCCGACAATTGCATGCCAGATATCGCTACACGTTAAAAAAAGGTTCAAACATCTCTTTACCAGACAATATAAAAAAGTTCACAAATCCATTTACATTCTATAAGCTATATGTTTATCTAATATTAAAATTAAAACAATTAATTTTAAAACCCGAAGACTGATTGTTCGTTAGTGTTGTGCCATCTAGGCTGGAGGAATGGTCCAAATCGTAGAAAAAAGTGAAAACTCCCTATCAGTCAGTTCGAGGCGTCTTGTTTAGGAGAATTTGGAATGACTCTTAAAAGGCTTATTCATGGTCTAAGCTGTGTCTTAAAAAAACGTTTAGATAACAACCACGACATCGAAAAGTCTCATCCCAATTACAGTATTTGCAATCGATTTGAAAAGTGATTGAAAAAATATACATTCAAAACGAGGCCTCTAAAAGGGGACTCAATGCTATCGTTTTATCTATGTTATACATCTCTTTAATATTTTCCTAACATTTAAAATACAAAGTGCCGTCAACTTTCTGAGCAAACTCTTTATAATACTGCCATATTAAAGTGCCTGACCTACACATCCGGAACGAACGCATTCAGGCATACGTCCGATTTTTAGACTATTAAAATAGACGTGTTCCAATATTTATTCCAATATTTATTTACCATTCAATGAGTAAACATAAAACATTCACCATAATACATAAGAAAAATGTACAAAAAAGCAACTTATAATACGAAACATCCTGCGACAGTAATGTTTTGACTGACATTTTACCAGGAAATAAGTTCCCGAATGGTTGGACATTGCTTCATCCAGCTACAACATGTAACCTTTTTGCATAAATGGCAAAAGCTAACAGTGTGCGTTGTAAAAATATTATGTTAAAGAAAGCAAAGCAGATGTTCGATCAGACTGTGTGCGCAATGCAAGCTTATCATTTGCAACAATCATAAGACAAACATGCCAGTTCAGAGGTTACACGTATATCGCTACAAATACAAATGTAAAAAACACACACACAAACAATATTTTCAGAAAAAGCTTTGTGCTTTTGGTTTATTATCGAACAAAGTACACAATAAGTTCACTACGTACCACTCAGCATCCTATTTTGCATGGTACCTGATGGCACAACGAGAGGCGATCGATATTCTAAAATAAAATGCTAATTGCTTGTCGTTTCATAACTGTCTGGTAAACTACTCCGGTGTTAGAGGAATGGAATGAGTTTCACACTACACCTACACCAACCATCCTCATGGGGATGTATTTGAACAGACATACACATCTTGCGATTTCCAACCACCTACGTGACGCTTACAGCAAACAGGACAATCTCGTGTCCTTAGTTCCCTTTATCTTATGAGTGAAGAACGTAAAAAAAACGAACCCAGACTTACGGATGCAGGAACTTCAAGGAAAATGGGCGACACTTTCATGACGCGGCCTAGCAACAGTGCAAACAAGACACGCACGACCTGTTGCGCGCACCGTGTCAAACAACCGGGACAGACATTCCAGGAACTGTGATAAGGAAAATCATGCAATCCTTCAATTAAAACTGGGTGGTGAGCACATTCGCAGAATCACGACAGTTTTTCGCCCGCTTTCGGCCGCCTTGGCAACAGCTACGATAAACGAAAATGGCGACGGTGTCGATGAGACACCGAGTGCGCGACGATTTCCATCGATTAGCGCTGCGTTTAGCGAACAATCATCATCATCATCATCGAAACGCGCTGCAAACGATCGCCAGACACAATCGCGTTGCATTTGCACACACAACACTACACACCCGTCGAAGGGAACAATGCCCTAGCAAACCACTCGTTGCACATCCCCTTTGCAATCACTGACAACGATCGGGCGGGGCAAAGATCGCCATCAGCACCATCATCATAAGCATCACTGCCGGCGGCTGCTGCACTCCCAGACAGCTGGTGACGACCCGACCGAATAATGTGCGATGATGAAGCGATCGTTATCGAAAGCGGGGCAAGGTATTTAAAAGGGTATAGTAGGGGAAAATAAGGGAGGAGTGGAGACGACTCGGTTATAGAATGGATGATGTATGCCTATTACAAGCGTTCGCTTCTCTCCCCACACAGAAATGTGCAAATTATTTGATTGTTAAATCATCGTTATCACGATAATTGATTGAAACCTATAGGTAGCTTGCTGCCGCCGATGTAGCGGGAAGAAGATAGTGGCTGAGTGACGAAAATGCAGCTGCAATAGCTAAATTGCAACTGGCAACATTTCACACATTTACAGCTCTATCGAGCTCTATCAATTGTCGCTTTAAGGGTACAGAAGAACAGCAGAGCCGAGAATCGTTCGCTTCTATGTAGTTTTTTTTCTTCCGTTGTTACTATTCTTTGATATACGGTCTCCGTTTATTATACTGTCGTTACTGTGTTGGCACTCAAGGTGTCCACCAGTCGTTGCGACCATGGGAGGTTTTCGACCTGATGCATTTGCGGTGTACGCAATGAGATAATCTTTTAATTATAAACGTAGCGATTGGCTACATTAAATGATACTAAAACGATCAAAAATGTTTACCGACGTACTAAAACGACGTTATGTGGAACGATCTTGACATACTTAAAAATGATCGTCTGATGAATTATTAATTTTTATCAAATTGTCGGAAAGATTTCAAACTCCGGGAAATGCGATTTCAATACAGAATGGAATTGTCTGCTAGAACTGCTATAGAATCTCAACATCAATATACTATGGGCAAATATTTGTCAATATATTTTTGAATCCAGTATTCATAGAGTTGTACATAGAATTAAAAACAACATGCTAAATAAAATAAAAACGTAAAACGATCAATCACTATAAAAAATCAATTAGTCAAATAATTAGGTTATACTACTGACATAGGCCCGAGTCTATCGAAATGTTGTGATAAAATTTGTTCCACTACAACAAACTAAGATGGTCTATCAATGTCATAAATGAAACATGGAAAATCGAGTTGATTTCTTTCCACATCCCATCCATAAGAATTCACAACAAGTGTTTTGATAGTCGCAGGTCTTAGGAAGTAACAAACAAAAACAATATCAAATGCTTACCGGAAACGATTTCGGATCGTAGGTACGTTCCGAGCAAAGATTGTACACCTTGTACTTGCCCTCGTGTTTCTCGGTGAGGAACTTGAGTACATCCTCACGATTATTGCGGTAGATGGCTTCCATGTTTTCCGCCGGGTAGCCCATGGCGATAATATTCGGCTTGATGTCTGAAATGAAAAGAAAGACCATCGTTAAACTCAAATTTTCTGAGAATAAAGAAGAAAATAACTTGTTTGTACCACATTCTCTAGATACTAAAACTTGACACATTAGGACATGTGTCAATCAAAACTATTTGTTGACGATTGTGCAGAAAAAGTAATTGCATATTAAATATGCGACCAATGTCATGATGACAGATTTTGTTACATCTAACGGTTCGAAGATACTGTATGTTTTTATTGAGGTTGGAGTTAAAATGAATGAACGATAGCTTATAGAAGACATAAACCTCGCAGGATATCAACACAACCTTCCATCCTATCCCTTCCATTGTCGACTCCTCGGGCAAAGCCCCATAGAAGCTCGGCATTCTCAATCTCGATCAAGCTTCATCTCCTTTCCAATGATCCGGATGTTCCCTCCCTACTATAAACCGTCAGATTCCAACGAATAATTGTTTAGAGCTCTCTCAGCCTACAACAACACGTGCCACATATGTATGTCTACAATATCCCTAAGTACGACTTTTGGATATCGTCTTTGTGATTCTTCCTTATTAGTATTTTCAAATAGTATGTTACGTTTTTTATTCTACTATCATCTCGTTTTACATAGTATTAACGAATGTTTTGTAAAACCTTTGTGTCAGACAACATACTTATTTTTTTTTATTCGCTGAAGAACGGCCGGGCACAACATAATTATATAAATAATAATAATTAAATTATTGGGGGCGACCCGGTGGGATAGTGGTATCGGCGCCGGATTTTCACACGACGGACAGGGACCAAAATTCCAGCCGGAACGTTCCCCTGAAATGAAGGCAGACTAAACCGAAACAAAAAATAAAGATAATTAAATATTCGATGTATCTGTACATTTACAGTCTTCGGCTGTATTCCTGTCAGTTCCTGGTAATGCTGGATGAAGATCGGAGCTATTTTGCGCCTCTAGAACCGTGTTGTTGTAGCGTCAAGCTTCATAAACCGAAGCTCAAGTAAAAAAAAAACACACTAAATGCTTCTTGCAATTCGGACAAATCACAGTGTAACACGCTGTTCGAATTTAATTTGTATACTAATTGAGTATCGGACAGGTAGCATGGTTATGCAGCACTATGCCCCATAGTTTTGCGTTAGTAACATCATTTCACTGGGTAACAATCGGCAAATCTGTTTTATCCGAGTATTCGGCACACGGAACGATGTTGCTGCTAATGTCTAGTGATACTTTTCGTGATGGCACGGAAAAACGTACAATAACCGCAAAGGTACCCTAGATCACAGACCACCCATGCGCGCGAGCATGCATGATAATGAATACAATAATCGCATACCTGCGAGCACTTTACTACTTTTCCTGCTGGCCATTTAGCGTGGCAGAGTGTAACAAACAAAAAAGATAGAACACTTACATCCAGCTGCACGTAGATGCATGCTACTGCATTACATTTTAATTGTATCTCGGTTTAGACACACCCATCCCGCTCGCTTCGAGGAACCAAGAATGCTACTTTGCGGGTGACTTTTACCGGGGATACAGTTTTATTTCTATCCATTCTTTTCCTCCTATGCAGAAACGGACAATACAGGTAGCAACATACGGTGAAGATATAATTTGCATACCTAATTGCCACTGATTAGCACATAA
>KB663644.1:3656140-3666400 GCA_000349025.1 Anopheles minimus | reverse complement strand
TGAGCAAGCAAGGTGAGGTGAGGTGAATTATGGAGTGCAGTTTTCAGGTTTGGATTTAGAACGCTGGGAATGAATAAAAACGCCAGTGGCGGAAAATGTAACAAAAAAAAAAGCACGTTGATGGTTGCACTCATGATCCCTCCACACAGCTAGTCCAACACCCGGGAACCGGTGGTTGTGTCTCATCATCATGTTCACTCCACCGGGCTGCTCTTGGCACCTTTGTTCGCTAATGTTCGAATAGAACGCGACCGCGTTAAAAACACGATGTAGGTGCGCAATTGTGTGAGTGCCACTTGATTTACGATCATGATGCACTTGACGCCGCAAGACGCCTTTTGCCTTTATTACTCTGGACCATGTTGCTTCCTATTTTTTATTCTCCTTTCCTTTTTCATTGCTTCTAACGTTCATCGCACATGAATAGATTTATGATAGAGATATAAATAAAACAAGATACTTTTTGGAAGTATATTAGTGTATTAAGTTAGTGTAGATTAAAAGAAGAGTCTTAATGTACAGTTTTTGGGTCATATTACATACTGCATCGTTTCCTACAATTGTCCTATATATAATAAACCAAACATCTCTACTCAAGGAACATTTTTATAGGAAATCCGTCAATAATGAACATTACACTTCAATAATTTTTCAAGTGTGTAAAATAGTTGTCGATTACCTCTTTTGTTGTTAACAGAATTAAAATATTCGTTTTATAACCTCCAGAGAGCGAAAAAGAAATGGGATATTCTGTAACTCGTAAACTCGCATTGCCCCTTTTGGCATAGAGCTGCCAGAAAAACCGAACATACAAGATCGAAACAATATTATTAAACTGAACGATCCATTAATGAAACACAGCAATACTTATTTGTTGGAATTTTACTCACGAAAGAGAAATTAAAAAAAAACATAAGATGTATCCTTTAAAATATTATAGTGTGTGCCTAAAAACATGTTGCACATTGTTTGCGCGAGAAGCTTACATGTTTGTTCATAAATAAATCGGTAATAGACAGGAGACAGGTGACCAATTTTCATTAAGCCTCAAAAAACCTTATGGTTCAAAACATTGAGGAAAAATTAAGTATAAAAATGTTAAGAGAACTAAATACGGTTTCATTTGTGAAATATTGAGATAAAGTAGTTTGTATTGATTATTCCAATTATCAAGTAACTATCAAAACAAAACTATTTTTTACGCTACAACCTTGAGGTCCGAAGGTCCTTTGGTTTTCTGGAATAATCGTTTCGGGTTAGTATGGATTATCATTTGCCGGATACTGGATAATCAAGTCCAATGGAGAACGATCCTGATGGGTTTTTTCTCGCCAGTCCTGTCGCATGCGAACCAGCGTCATTGCCACCAAGACACTACCGACATCCACTTTTAACAAGAAAAACAGGGTACTAATAAATGCATAAAACACCACGTATAACAAGGATGTGTTTGCGGATCAGATGTGCGGTCAATGCTTGATGATCTATCAACGTAGTTTGACTTACCAACAGCATGCTCAATTAATACTAATTAGAAGTTGGCGCCTCATATTGTTGTGTGACATTCCCCGCACCCTACTGCGCTTTGTTGCTGCGCTGGTACGATTTTTGCCGTACGATATTCATAACCGTGTTTCTCCAGATCGTGAGCTACACCATCGAACCGGTTTAGGTTCAAGCCCACTATCACGAAGAACACATATACGTTTAGATCAATTTGGTTTGGCCTCCGGTTTTGTCTTTCAGCTGGTCACAAGATTGTCCCTGACCGATACACGATCAGGTTCACCCCGATGGACTCCCTTGGCTATATTGTGTGTATACTTCCCTGCAACAAACGTTCATTGGTTTGAATTGAAACGCACACGATCTGGTTAGCCAGCTTGTAAACGGTGACGAGAACATTTGAGATTTTCGTTTATCTCCCGTTGAGTACAAGAAGCTTAGGTCTTGGGTCGACACCTCGTCAAGAGAAGATCATTGCTGTTCTGTCCTATGGGAAGCAAATCGTGGTGCTAGTAGTCTTGAGAAGCAAATCATCACTTACCACAATAAGTGTTGGAGTGTTCGCAATTAAAGATTGAATTTTAAAAACATTTTTTCAACCAAATAACATTTGTAATTCTTCAACAGAAAAAGATAAAAACATTTAACAAATTGTTCCCGGTTTGTTTTTTTTTCAAATGTAAAATGGATCGTTCAAAGACAATTCGAGTACAATGAACCTAATGGAATGAAAAAATCTTTTATTTTTAATAATTCAATAAAAACACAAAACGATTATCCCCAAAACGTTCTTGTTTTTTTGCACATTTACAACGGTTTTTTAACACCTCACTTCGTTGTGAGCTGTGTTTTATGACGGAGAGTTCGACATTTGGCCGACATTCGGTAGCACGTTGAGAACATGACGATGTATGGAGCAAACACACACGCATACACGCGTTCGCGTATGTTTACACTCAGCGCCTCAAGGGCAGCAACAACATTATGAGCACAATAATGATCGATCAAGCAACGCGCGGCACACGATCGAGTTTTCCTGACAGAGTGAAACGGCAACCTAACCTAGCTAACGAACCACCAGGTCTATGACCGATTCTTCCTTTGGCATTGGGAAATGGTTCGCATTCGAGGGCGAAGGGGTTGAAAGTCATAGTTAAATGCACCGCGCACAGACTGGCTCCAAATGCAGTGTAGTTTATTTAAACTGACTATTTTCTTCGAAATTTACAAGTACACTAAGTTTGGCCGAATCGTTGAAATGTGATGATTTGTTTGGACTACTACAAACATTTTTAACTAAAATTATTTTTTTTAGTAAAACATTAACTACATTTATGCTAATGGTATAATTTCATTTCTGAAAATTTGAATTGTAATTAGGAAAAAAGTAACTTATTAAATCGTTCTTTCTTTTGGAATTTAGTAAATGTTATCCAGGAAGCCGCAGAAACGATTGCCTCAAACGACGGCTAACTTTGTCGACCATCATGACGAAAGTCTGGCAGTGAATACCAATGCCAAAATTGTTGAACGATTAATTAATTTAATAAAATATCAGCAAAATTACAATATGTTGAGTGTATATATATGTGTACTAGCAATTTGTGATTAGAGTCTATAGCATTTTAAAGCGTTCATGGACACCACACCACTACTGGGACTGTTTGCTTTAATTTCTTGTACTTACTTTCTTTTAATATAACAATGTACAATTAATCGATTTGCTATGATTTATTACCCTGAACGTTACGAAATGAATCTCATTTGGTTAAAATTTCACAGTCGATTAGCAAATTTCCGCTGACTGAATGCAATATTCCACTATATAACTGCAACGTTCCACAACAGGTTTGCAATGTTCCACCATCCATTCGCAATATTCCACCTAGTGATTCAGAAGTTCCATTATATGATTAGGCTTGCACGATACTTGTATGTCAATGTATTGTATTATTTGTGGGAACCCAAATAAATGTGGAAAAAAGAAAAGAATGGAACTAGGTAAAACGTGCAGGCACACCATACCAGAAATTCTCACACCAGCGCGAATCCGAAGAAGAAATAATGCACATGATATGATAATTAAATAGATTATATTGAAAAAGTAATACGAAAAAAATCGTAACATTGACATAGCTGATTCCCGGTTTTCCAGGTTGGGTGGCCACCCTGTTTATCGAAAAAGATCTTGCTGAAACGGATTGTATTGAACCATTTTGTTGGTTTACGAAAAAAGTATTACATATGGTCTACATTGTTAACATTTTTCTTGAGCTTGGAATCCTAAATCCGATGCGATCTTCTACCTTAGTAACTTCAGCTTGTGTCATAAGTTTAAAAATAAACTATAAGCATTGAAATTATTTAATTTGCCAGTCTGGATGGGATTTCGGTCCACGGTCCTTCGTGTGAAAGATTTTTGCCGATTCCACTAGCCCACCGAATTGGTAGCGTTATAATATGAACAATTCCAAAGTTCTGTAACTCTCTCAATTCACACGTGAGATTCTACACTTTATAAATGTTTAACTATAGTTAATTTTTTTTTGTTAGTTTTTGTTGGAAATAAAATCTAATATTCTCTAAGTTTTCAACTCACAATTAAAAGTGAGGTACCTAAATAAACGATTTGACCTTTTCAAACTCCGTTCCATGTATATTTCTATCATACTTGAAACTTTGCTCTGACAAGTTTGCCGACCACTTTATTTTAAATATACAAAAAATAACAAATTAATCATTTTAATGCATTCGGGATGGCAGAACCAGTTCACACTGCCCTACTTCCGGTAGTACGTAGCAAAGGAAGAGCCTAAACGTAAGCATTCAACAAACGCGACGAAACGCACGTAGTACAACGCTGATTGTGGTGAACCTGCAACATTGTTGCTAACGTAATCAATTGCAACTCCTCACGCTTTCTCCTTCGTAATGGTTGCAGTAGTACATTACACGTAAACAGAGATTGAAAAAGAATTAAACAAATGATAACATTGCATATACACTTCAACTTAACTCAAATGGTGCGTGGATCTGTTTCACAACAGAACAGGTACCAAATCACATCAGGATCGTTCCCTGGGGATTGCGGAGGAAACAAATAAATAACTGGTCAAAGATCTCTTTACGGTGTAGCTCCACAACAGAAACAAGGGAGAGAAAAAAGCTACATGATACCTCAAGATATCGAATGCTCTTTTAAGCACTTCTGCTTAAGACATTTCAGAAACATAAGTTATTCTTGACGTTCCACAATAGCGAAAAACCCCAAAACCTCTTTGGGCCGTAGTAGCAGAACAGATAAGTTCATTGCAAATCAATAACCAAATCCGCCGATCACCGAAAACCATATGCGTTGATCTCCAAGGCTTTATTCATGTATTTTCACCTAATTGCCGTACATATTATTATTTGTTTTTACTTCCCCTTCATGACGCAAGGGCCTGGATTTACTAAGAATCGAAGAAGTAGCAACGCTTGGTTCGATCCCAGTTTGCTGATAGCGCGTGTCTGTGTACGCGTTTCAAAGCATTCACGGGGTGAGCTAGCATCAGCACTATCGCGTGTGTAATATTACCCAGCGATAAGCTTAATTTCGCGTGCTGCCAGTAACGCTGGTTGGCGTTGCGGCACCTGCTCGACTAAAAGGCTGACAAGCCTGGGAGGATAGGGTCAGCCAAATCATCATCAAACTTTGAAGCGACAACCCGTCATCATCAAGCGTGTGTGTGTGTGTCTTTCGATGGAAGCACGCGAGCCCCTTGCCCAAACCCGACACATTGCATCCGTTCTGCACATTGTTGCTGTTATGCTATGGCTCACGCGCGTGTCCACCGTAGCAAGGCACGGATGGAGAGTAACCCAATGTTACCTCCTCCGACGTGTACAAACACGCAAGTGATGCGACAAGAACTTTGATAGGGAAAGGTCCGGGGTGCAGGTCCGATCAGATTATCAAGGGCCTGACCCTCGGGGGAATTCACACCAGCAGCAGCAGCAGCAGCAGCAGTAGCATATTTGAGGCGTATGACTCGCTTTTTACAACCCAACAGAAAAACCTATCATCTACACACCTAAATACGATCCCGAATCAAAATAATTGCGTCATCGTGCAGTGTACGACGGTTATCTACATCGGCGCAAGCAATTGAAAAGAAGGTCAAAGCAGCAATATGATTGACCAGCCGTTTTCTTTGTGAAATTTGTTTTATATACTCTGAAGAGCATTGAAATCACTTGAGAAATGTTAATCTCAAATCACACCATACTATTCTCCCCATTGCGAGTTGTGAGAAGTCACACAAACGGAGTATCAAATCTAAATCAATCAAACAGCAATTTGGAATGTTGAATCCGTAGGTTGCGTAACTAGAAGTTCTATGATGACTGCATGTTTATCAGAAGACATCGTCCTGGGCGATGAATCGAAAGTGTTCTCTAACAAACACGGTTGAAGTCTGAATTAATGAATTAATCACGATAACTCATTTTGGCCATTTGACGGACAAATTTGATAATCCCAAGTGACAAAATTCAATATCGTGGTCTTATTTATTTAAAAATTAAGCAAAAAATTACCATATTATGCAATTATTTGTACTCAAGGATTATGAATATTTTTTAAAATAGTTATTATATTATTATTAATTTATTTTGAACATATATTTTACTACATCGTTCTATTTGTATGCCAATTTTGGTTGACTTGATCCATTTTGTGGATTTTGGTCAAAAGTTGCGTTTGTATGCTGGATTTAGCTAAACTTTGTCCACGACGTGACTTATTGTTGTGAAATTCAACTAAAACTAACTGAATACTGGAATGGTGTTCCTGTTCGGTTGACTTGGGTCATCCCCGAGTCACTCGTGAGAGGGGGGCATTAATTCAGACTTTTACCTCAGAAACATTTCCACCTCTTCCACGATTCGAATATATTGCAGCAACTTCACGGAGTGATAAATGTATTGTTATATCCCGCTGCCTGATGTACACTGCCATTCAAAACTTGATCCATGCGAGGATCGAGTTCCAAAAACTTTGCAACCGACTTAAAGCGCATTCTAGTCAGCACCGAGCTGACTATGGCGTCAATTTCGATCGCCATCGTCTCCCAATGACCTCGACTAAAAATAGCACAACCACTCGTGTGACGCGCGCGCATGTACTTAGTGTGTGTGACAAAATTTGTGAAGGTCATTTATGACCGGCACGGCCGAAGCAAGGCATCCGATCCGCTGTGAACTAATAGAGTGTGGCATTTCTTTCGATATAATTTTCTCCATCCCGCGAGGGCTCGCGCGCTCACACACCTGTGGAAGGCACGGTCTGCCCTCGTGAGCGTGCTGCTGCTGCTATGCAATTAGTCAACTGTCATAATTGAAATCGTATGTCAAGCGCAAATAAAAACGAACACGTTCTGACTTAACGCCAGTGCGAAATATGGTGGACGCACGCAGTCCCATTCAACATCGACAAACAAAGCAAACATGATGAACGTGTGGGTGCTCTTTTGCATTTGCAAAAATGCACCATAGCATCGGCGCTGCGTGTTGCGATCGTTGACCCGATGATGGAACAAAATGGTTTTACAATTGCGTTAAGCGATACAACCGTTTTTACTGCCAACGGCGCAGAACATGTCGTGATCTTCGATGGGTTAAGCGATCAAGTGAGAAGAAACTGAACAATAGGTATGACCGCCATCTTAAACAGCTGATATTTTTGTGTGACGTCATAACAAGATCGCTTTTGTTAACCACATTTAAAAGCCGATTAATCCAATGCTTTGAAGTGAGTATTTATGAAGTGAGAAGATTCCTTTAGTTTTTTTTTAATTAATGAAGATCGATCGGGTTGTGTTTTTTTTTCTATATAATAAAATTGCAACATTAATTCATCGTATGACTCAACAAGTAAACCTGCTCATATTCTCTAGTACATGATCTCCCCCGTTAATTGTTCCACGAATCAAATGGAGATCATCAAAAAGATCGATATAGAAGAAATCATTGGAAAATAAAATTACTTACATGTAAGATCCAGATTGAATTGATCTTCGGTGTAGCGGTAACGCCGCCCACTGACCATCTCCCGGATGTAATTCGTCGTTGCGTTAGCCATGTGTCCGTCGGCTCGGAATATGCGGTCTAACAGTGGAAAGCGAAATACACCGACTGATTCCTTACTGGTTTTTACTTTCACAGCAAGGTTGCGGCGGTGTGCCAGGTTTCGAGGTATCTTTGTGCAGCCTAGAAGCTCTATTGTGCAGGTGTTTTGCAGGAGACGTTCGTTTTAACCTTCACAAGCGAATTCTAGCAGGACTGCGCATCATCATGGTATCGATCCGGTAGTTGTTACAGGAGTAATCCTCTGCGTCCTCGCTACTTCTGGGGCAGTGAGTAGGAGAGTATGCTCGCAAACAATTCCCTCAATACAAGGATACTTTTGTTCGGGGATGAGGTTCGTCTCCACATTCATTCAGAACTTTGCTTGGAAGCGAAACTTGCAAAGAGCACGACACGCGGATGAACGAACACAAATTATAATACAGCAGCACCCAAACTTTACCACAACTCGCTGCTGCTTCCGTTCGATTAATTCGCTGGCTAAGACGCGGCTGCTATTGCATCAGCATAACACGTTGTTTTTACGTTTACACCTTCTGTAACTTATGTCACTCTATGTTACTATCCACCTCAGCTGTTTCACTATCTCACGCACATTTCGAACGCTGCACTCTTCTTCCTGCTGATCAGGATCATTCTGTTTTCTTGCGAAAACCTTACAGTCTCTATTTCGCACTGGTTCATAGCAAGAACATGACGGACCTCACAGAACCACGTTATCTGCAGCGCAACACGCTTGCTGCTGTTGTCTTGCCATTGCGCTTATTAACCTTTTTTCCGGCTCTTCTAACAGCCCCACCTGATAGACCCGCGTACACGCTTGGGGACACTTATCCAAGCGTAAGGTAGCGGGGGTGGTTAGAAACGGAACGCAGACAGGCGGCAGAGTGGTGGGCACCGCCGTTAAAAGCCCTGCTGTCTGCCGGTTTAGGGAATATCTCGACGCGAGTCAATGCGACCCGGCAGGTGTTGGTGATAAGGGAAACAAACACAAACACCGGCGTTGACAAAACGGAACACAAAGAAAAACACATACACACGCGTAAACGCACACATATACACTTACACAAACACGTTAAAATCTTGGTATGTGCATCGGAACCCTTTAACCAACCATCATTTCGACTGGAGGGGGTTGTCTAGGGATGACTAACAGATGCACTAACACGAGAAGGTAGTAGGGAGAACTTCCCAGTTGTCTAACCAGACCACAATCTCCAAGAGACGCACTAGGGCTTGCAGCTAACTACCGGCGTCACACAACGTTCCGCACACACTTCTACATTATATTGCACGTTTTCACTTCCCTCAGAACCATCACGATACACGCGTTGCTGTTGCGGCAATTTCGTTTGCTGGAATTTACTAAACGCGTGTGTGATTCTACCGTTCTCGCTCTGTCTTTCTCACCGCCTCGAGAGATGCTGCTCTCACCGTAATACTTGAGAATTTCCACGATCAACTTCTCATCAAAATATCGCGATCGCACCCAGCAGTAGTGTGCGTGTGCTCTACTACTACCCGATTTCACACTCGGACCATCAATATTTCCGTTTTCTTTGCGTTATGCTCTTTTCACTGCCATGTGCTTCCCCCTACGATGGGAGGGGCGGGGATGATCCACCGCTACTTATCGCTGTGCATGGGTCTTCTACCCCTTATCAGCACCCTTTTTTCGCGCACGGCAGAATATCGCACACACATCACAGCACTGCTCCTCACTCCTTTTCCCGCACGCAGGTTACGTCCCGGGGTAGCATTTTCGAGCTTCCGATTGTGAGCTCTCACGTTTCTTCCCAACTCCCGCCGCTCCCGGCACGCGCACAACACAACAAATCACGGACGTAATCGCGAAACCGAATTACCGAAGGATGTGTGTGAATGGCAACGGATGCACGTGTGAGGTACTACTTCCGTACTTGCGTTAATTGTCAATCCATTACGCGAAATGATGGGAGAAATTCACGGCAGCGGATCGTTCTCACTTCAACACACACACTCATTATGTGACGCTGTGTTCCATTTTTCCTTTGATGCAGACTATGCTTTTCGTTGCATCAGCTGACACACGCACACAGTGAAGGAAACGGGCCGGAAGTGGGTGCAGCCTCCACTATTGTGACGCAAGTCGTACGATACGCGCCGTTCTTAGCAACACGCAGCAGAATTTTCCTCTTTCGCACAGCGATGTGTTATAATTTTTAAAAATATATACACGTAATGACATAAACGACTATTGCCCGCCGATGAAATTGATTGATGAATCACTGATAGTACAATGTTTTGTCTCCTTCATGAAAGAGAACCAAACTCAGCAGCACACACGCACATAACACACATCATTGCCACAATTGTAAGAATTTGCTAATAACACATAAAATTGCACTCGCCGTTTCACTCAATTGCACTGGTTTTGTAAGTACTCCCGGATACTGTGGAAAAAAACAAGAAGAAAATAGAATGCTAGAATTTATTGTGATATATATAATGTGATTAAAACTAAATATAGCCTTGCATAACCACTGTTACATCTCATGCTTCCTCGCACAATCATTGAATTTTTGTCGCATTATGTCATGCGAGGACAAAATGGAGTCACACGGAAAGAAAATGGCGAAGAACGATACT
>KB663644.1:3530572-3654041 GCA_000349025.1 Anopheles minimus | reverse complement strand
CGAAACAAAATGGCGTACAACAAAACACAAAATGGAGTCACACGGAAAGAAAATGGCGAAGAACGATACTTCAACCACATAAACTTCAATGGAAAGCAAGATATTTCCAATTTCCTTTTTTTTAACATTGTAGAACACATAACACGATCACTCCAACGAAGCAAAATGACATTGGCGATCACGATCGATTTATTCCAGGGAAAGAATTTATTCAAGGAGTAGCCTTCCTATAACAAAAAAATATTATTGTTCTGTTTGGTTCGATAAATTTCTTTTCACTGAAAGAATGCATAATCCAGTTGGTTTTTGTACCTAAGATTGCATAGATTCCACCAACATTAATTTACTGGCACACATTTGATCAACGTTTTCTCGTCAATTTGTGAGTTGATCTTGTTGTTGCGGGTAAAAACAAAAACCCAATTTTTAGTTTATAAATAGGGTAACTGTACTAATTATGGACGAGTTTGTTTTCACGAAAACAACGCATGTGAGAAATTGTTACACGAATATTCACAAACAAGGATTATTCCCATAGACACACTTTTTCTTCACATTTTACTTTTTAAATTTTGCGGTTTGCTCATTTATAATTAAAGTTATAACCGTTTTCCCAAACCACTCCGATGTACCAATTATTGTGCTTGTGTACTAATTGTAGTGCTATTCCAAAATCAGTGTAACGATCTATTTCACTCTTGAAAGTGATCATAAAAAGATTGCTCAATTTTTTTTATTTCAATATCTAATATTATCCAAAAATATAGAAAAAGTATATCTTTTGGTAATTTTGCAATCGTGGCTTTGTGTCAAAATTTGGTTCGTTTTGACATTTTAAAGCTTTAAAAGTCAATTGGTGCAACCGAGTACATCCGGGATAAGGTGGCCTTCGGAGAAGGAAATGTCTCCCAAACAATGTGAATTGCATATTACATTAAGTTTAGAATTAAGATAATAGTTATAAGCAATACGGCCTGGCCGTAATTTATGAATAAAAAAAAGGTCAATAGGTGCTTCCGATTTGTCTAGAACCAATTGTTGTGCTATTTTTAAATCCGGTAAAATAATTATTTAACATTATTTAATAATAAACACACGATAGTTTTAGTTTAAGCGCATCGAAACACAAATTGTTGTCTCCTGTTTAATCTTAAGATGACGGCATTGTACAGCCCTTGAGGCAAACAATTTAAATATATGTAAATGTAAATGTAAAACCATTGGACATCAATCTAGTTTCTAAAACGGCAGGACCGGGGTTCAAAACCCATCCGGGCCATTCCAGGTCTGACTATCATGTTGCGGGTAATTCAAGTCACGAAATCGAGAAATAGCAGGACCTCTCAAGGTTGTAGTGCCATAAAAAAGTCCTATTGAACCAAGCCAGAACAGGACTCCCCAATCCGAATCTATGAAATTTTGCAAGCAAAAGGTCAACAGGAATGCTGTCAAATGTTGATTTAAAGTCGGTGTAGACAGTATATACGTGATGGCCAAAGGACATAGTAGTAAAAACGGACGAAACAAGGGACATAAGGTTAGTTGAAGAGAAGCGTTTAAACATAAAGCCGCGCTGATGAGGAGAGATGTAGTTGCAGACACAAGGATGGAGAGAGGAAAGGACTACGTATCCGAAGATTTTGGCTGGAGCAGAATGGAGACTCCGATTTATCAACCTTCGTGTGTACAGGGACCAACCAAGCAGATTTCCAAGGCGTTGGAAAGGTTATTAAACGGTTAAACGATTAAACGGTTAAAGATGCGATGCAGAAGCGGTTACAAACGTGGATTTGCACTTCTTAATCAGAGAGGAGAGAATACCGTCCAGTCCAGGAGAAAACGATTGTTTCAATTTAGAAATAGCCGACCTAACTATTTCATCGTTGATAACCACGTTACAGGAGGGAATAACGTCAACAGGGATATAGGCGAGGGAACCTGTGCCTACCGAACTTTCGACATGTTTTCTTTGACAAAGAGCAATAATGTTAAATTCATTTCAAAAAATCTTCTTGCTTCTAAAATCATTAAAAGTCATGCGATCTAACTCTGGGTCATTCATATTAGTTCTTGTTTTACATTTGCGGGTTTCAATGAACAATTTAACTCCTTTAAGAATACACCCTACACTTACAAAGTATAAATTAGTCTTTAAATAACGGTGCGGTCCCGATCGTATCTCAATAGACCTCGTACGTATTCATTTCCCTTTGGCCCTGGTAATAATGCTGCAGATGAAAGAAAACACTTCACTCCCAAACTTCCAGCACTCAGTAGAAACAAGGCAGATGCTGCATGATCAATTTAACCAATCTTTTTTTTCCCTGCGCTGGTTTATGTTGGCCACATACACATACATGCCAATGCACAAACACACGACCATACCAGTCCCGGTCAAAGGTCTTCAGCAACTCCATTATGCCACTGGATGTGTAGATGAGAGTTCTTTCTTCATCTTGTTCGCAGCGCAACACGAACGGGAAACACGAGATAAATTGAATTAAGCAATCCCGAAATAGATCTAGACAGGCTCAACCCAAATGACCTTGACATTGAGGAAGTCTGGATGGATGGATGGATGGATAGTTAATTAGCCGATTGGTGTAGCACTGCGCGAGGGGTGTTCTTTCGCTTTCGTAATGAAGGTTTTCCTTTCCACTGCGATATGAAAAAAGACTCGCTTGACGGTTCTCCCGCATATGCCCAGAGCCGCTACAACGATCATTCTGCCTCTGGTGTAAATGGAATGTATGTCTGCGTTTGCGCAAGCATCCAGGCCCGACATTGAAGTGATCACTTGCGTTGAAACGACGATCTTCAACATGAAGCATGGGATGAGAATTACAAAAATCTCTGGTTTTATATTGGGAGATATACTTATGTATGGAAATGTACCATCATCGTTGGTAAATGTTTATTTTCCTTAAGCATTTATAATGTTCCAGTGAATGGAGGTTTTAATTCAGGATAACATTTGAAAGTATGGTATTCTGTATGATTCAATTCTACCGACATACTTTATTTAATTATATTTAATGATATTTTTCAATAGAAAATTTTGAAAACATTTGTGATTTTAAAAGGAAACTTTTTCCCTTTGGCCCGTTCATGAACAGTTCGTTCTTACGCCATATTACCTCACCCCAAATATGCTTTTTGGCATTATAAATATAAAGGGGAATTTTTCAAATGAATTATCTCCCAGTTTTTAAAGTGCAACAAAATTCCAATGAAACGTTCGGTTAACAACATGATGTGAACTAGCAACAAACAATTTAATGAATTAATAAAAAAATCTGTTCCTCTCCATTACACAACGGACCGCTCATATGCAGATGACCTCCTGACCAAACGACACAAAATAAACCATAGCGCACGGAACATACCGTGGATGGTACAACACGCGCGCTTAGTTCCGTACACGCGGGCGCGACAAAATTTGCATACGACCGTTGGAACGTTACACGTTTACGTTAAGCTATCTTCTTATCCTCGGTCCGTTCCTCCTCTGCCACTATGTAAACGCGGTGACGAATGCAATGAAAGTGGGTGATGATCGGACGACAGAGTGGGAAAGAATGATGGTGAGAATGAGAAGCATAAAAATAGCCTCGAATTAGCGCACGCTTAAACTCGCGTTGTTCAAAGCCAACAGCTCAAACGAAAGACATATACACACGTACAACACATTGCCCTTGCGCATGGCTTCCCTATTTCGATCAGCTGCTAGCTTGATTAATCTTTCAAAGCACACGACGAAGCACATGTTTCTCGATTATGTTGTGTGAGCGAACGAACAAAATTATTTACAGACGATCGCCGTGTAGCAATCCTCGATCATACAATGTATTTTCAATTCGAAATTGCAGCAGACTTTTTTTTTATAAAATATTTTTACGTGTAATTACAGAGGTTTGACAAAGAAATGTTTCAAAGCTGAGAGGACGCATGTAAAAAAGAAGAGACATTCTGATGAAACATGATAATATAAATAAAAAGCAATAAACACAGCAAAAAAAAGAAGAAAAGAAAGCGGCAAGTACAACAAAATGTGTATTTGAATAGCACAAAGTGAGAAAAAGGGTAAAATGATGAGAAGCATAAACCTGATCGGGATTGTGGTGCTTTCGTTTTTTTTTCCATCTACTTCCCGTTATCCTTAAGACCTGCGCAAAGTTCCCAAACAGTGTTGCCTTACCGATTAGCTGTCGGCCAGAACGCTGGGTTTGTTGTTTCAAGAGCGAAAGGAAGAAAAAAAGCCAAACGACTCATGAAACCACACAGGATGTAAGTTGGGTTTATGGCTATCCTTAAACAGGTAACACTGTTTTATCCTTGTCTATCGTTTGAGTTCTCATCTCTGTCACTCTAAATGCCCTTCAAAACACCTTATGCTTTTGATCATTTCACGTTCAACGACTAACGCGTCCTGACAAAATGTAGGATGAGAAAAAAATGATACAAAATTGTTAATAAAATATTGATTTTGTATTTCATCAAACAATATGAAACTTTTTCATTCATAAGCACATCAATTCTTTTCTGTGCATTGAATGTTTGATTTGATAGGAAGGAATTGAAGGTGATGATGTGGTGAACTATGTGGCTATAAGATGATAAGATCATGAATCCTGGATACTTTAACGTTCCTTGAACCTAATTTAATTCCCAAAGTCTCACAATCTTTTTGAAAACATCTCCGAATTTATGCGCTAAATACATGTTGCTGAAGAACTGCTAATATTCCATGCCAAGTATAATATTTTTAAGGAATTATTTTTAAGATCTAGATATGTGGGGCGGCCCGGTGAGATGGTACCACTATTTCCACACGATGGACCGGGACTAAATTCCATCCGAACCGTTCCTCTGTTGCATGGACCGACTATCCGGTTACGTGGTAAAGTCTGATACTGGCCGTCATACAAAAGATTCAAATAAATCCAAATATGAATGAAAATATCCACATATTTGGCCAATTTAATATGGGTATAAGCAATTACTGAAATAACTTCGTTATTGAAAAAAAAACCTTAACATAGTTTCTATTAATAATGAATTCCAGAGTTCTTCAGAGAATTCGAAGTATTTGACCAGATGGAGAGTTAGTCTAGCAATTTATATAACAGTTCTGTAACAAATAGTATGGTAGTTTATGATTTTTTATTCGTTTTAATATGAAAATAACTAAATTCATGTTTATCAATAGAGCTTTCAACATTTGAGCTGAAAAAAAGAACTGAATGATGAACTCAATATATTGAGTGAAAAATCATCATTCAATATGAATACAGGATTCATCTCAATAAATTGCCAATAAGCGGGAATAAACAATAAAAACAAAAGATTTATAGCCCATTTTTCCCAGTTGTTTGACCTTTTTTTGCAAAAACAATCTTGCTTGTCTAGGCCATATTTTATTGGTTCTCTTTGAATTATTGATTTGTCGATGTAGCTCGATTGTCAATTCTGCGTTGCGGGGTCCCAAAATTTTAACCACAAACAGTGCCGATGGGAGCATCATAGTTCATAGACTAATCAAACATATACGTTTAGTTTGTGATTATACTCATACTTTAACTGCGAAAAACCATATCTATAACATAAATTGTTAGGTAGATAGTATGAACTCAGAACGCAACTTCTTCTTCATCGCGTGCTTGAGGTGGCAAATGTTCCTGTGTACACACCACCAAAAACCCCTTTTCCCTTCATCACGCATGCTTGCTTGTGCTTCGCTCTCTTTCTATAACGTCGTTTTCCAATGTCTCTATCGTTCATTCATCTTCATCATGAAACTAACAAAAACCAGCTGGTCGCCCGTTTTGCGGTTAGTAGGAGCTCTTTGTTTCGAAGTCAACTACTTTCACGTTGGTAGTAATACACTCTCTCAGCTGTATCATCCGATCTCTCCATCTCACTGTCTCTCGCTATGTCGATTCTCAGTAAGCTAGGGGAAACTCTCAATGCTCTATATGGGCTATGCTGGTGTGTTTGCTCTCGCCTACTTTAGGGGTGGCAAAAAGCCGGCAAACTTACACCCTTCGTGTTATGCGTCGCTTTAATATACACAAAAAACGTGTGCCGTAAGGAAGATATTGCTATAACCCTATCTGGTCACTGACATTCCGTTTCACCGATTACATACCAACTCATGTAAGGATTTACACATACAGTCACACGGAAAGGCTCCACTGAAAAAGGGATACACGCAGTTGGGTGAATGTCATAATGGGGCAAATATTACGTGCGAACAAAGGAACTATTAATGTGATAGAATTCCGTATGAGTCAAGGACTCCACATAGTGTGTTTATAGAATTCACGTCATCTTAATTATTTCCGTAATTTTGATTAAACGAAATATATTAATAAAAAATGTCAACCAAATTAATGATAACGAATCATTGTACAGTAACAACACGTATTTAAGCACATATTATTACAAAATTAACCCAACGCTATACAGGATATCAGAAGTTTAATTTGCTTGTTTCTCTGGGAATAGAATCTTTGTGATTATTAAATTCAAATCAAAGATGCAGCTTTGAAATAGCGGCAACAATAAAAGAGTAGTTTTATAGTCCATTCATACAGGGACAGACATTGAAACATGCATATCAAGTGCAAGGGTCAGAAAGGTCTATTATCGCTTTAGGAAGCTAATCGAGAGTGTCGTATCTCGTAAGTATTAGAAACTAGGTCAAATTAGAACATTGCACTTGATCGCATTATTATTATCAAAACGTCAGTTCAACATTAATCCAAATCCAAACATATAATACCAATAATTGAAATATTCGATTTTCTATGTACTTTTCTCTCACTATCTTTCTCTCGCTCTTTCTGTCCATATCAATGCAATCAAGGCTCTTGATAAGGGCCATCAGACACTGCACAATAATTGCAATTGTTTCTGAACAATCCTACAAGCGTAATGCTACAAATAATAAGCTTACCGTTGTTTACCACCGTATCATTTTGTTTGGAAGCAGACGATGGGATTCACCACACATCGTTTCTAGTGCCGGTTCGGTTGATCAATCTGCTGCTATGGAATGCATCTTCGCTGTCTTGAAGAGAAGAGCTGCTATATGCTGACAAAGAATACAAAGAACAAAAAGTAAACACAATGTTGATCAGGACGCACTCGGTAAGGGATACACAATGTAAATGTGAATGCTTTTACAGCATTTTAAGTTCACAACACCACACACACACACACACAGTGTAATAAGAAAAGAGCAGCCTTGCGCACGTTACACACACATATACGAGAAAACCATCAACATGAATGACAGTCGTGAAAGGGATGAGCACACATTATTTGCCCGATAGGCGGCTGTGATTTTTCTCGTTCCCCTAGCGCGTCCTATTGTTTCTACACTTCACTCTCATTTTGCTCACAGCGTTCGAGCGAGGCATTTGAACTCACTTTTCGCATTCGCATCACGGCTCATCTCTCACGTTCGGCACACACTGTGGCATGGACGTCACACAACGAATCTGCACAAAGCACACATACATGCGCGTGCAAGCGAAGATACAAACGCGAAGATGTTCGCGCTTCTCTTTTCCCTTTCGATTCTACCGCACCCGCTGCCCCACCATTACCTCCCGCAAAAAGAGTTTTACACTACCACTACCCGCCTTCCGTCTTACTACGGCGAGCAGCACGCTCGCCTTCTCACTCACAACCACTGATGAGCCTACTTTTCGGACGCACAAACTGTAAATGTCGCAATTGCAATTCGGTTGCGCTATTACTTTTATTCTACACTGTACGATGAAGTTGTTCCGAAGCCGATTCCAATAGTGTGCGCGGATAATATTGTATCAAGCGCGACACAACGAAAACGCAATTCCTCACTCATCGCACACAAGCACACACGGGTAGCACAGTCCTTTTCTCACTCTTTCTCGGGACCACAGACTCACTAACCCCTTGTCTTATTCCTGACGATCTCGCTGGCAGTGGCAGCATCTATGCAACCAAAAACTATCCGTCTGCGGCCATCCCACACTCAATGTAACTTTTGCGCTATATCCACCGTGTTACGACTTACCGCACACAGACACCACACACTGTTCATCGACACCAATTAATGATCGTTTCCTCAGCCACACGCACCAATCTTCCGCGTACTCGGAAACGGAGCAAAATGATTGAGACCAACGTTTTAACGATGGTGTGTTGCGCTTCTGTACCGGCAGTATCGCGGATCACTGCACTGCACGGACACAGGCAAGATGTTGGGCCACATTGTTCGGATATCTTGGCGGACGCTAGAAACCAAACCAACCGCACAAAATGCACAGCGTACTGATATTTTAGCCTTGGCAACGATATTTTACCTTTTCGTCGCTAGCAGTCCTCCTCGCACACTTGACAGTTCTCCTGCAGGAAAGATGACAACTCTGCACTGACATCCGGATCTCGCTTGCTGCGCCTTTATTTCTACGGGAAATAAACGCGAATCCGTCAAATCGTTTCGCTAAATACGGCCCGCGACACGGAGATTTCTTTGTTACGGGCACTGGACCGCTTACAATTGCAGTTCCGTGCGCTTTCGATGAGAATTGTACAAGTTCACACACGAATGGCGAATGCCACCTTCGAATGGCAAGCTAGCTGTGAGAAATCTGTACTGAAGCCGGTTTCACTTTTCTCGTCTTCTTGGGTGCTCGTTGTTTAGGTTGAAGCGCAGCAAGAGTATTCAACTCTGGCGTCTATACGACGGGCTGTTCAATTTTATCAGCCCGCGGCTACACAACACATTTTCGAATAGAAGGAAATGAAGGAAAAGGGAATAGTTGAAACTACAGATTCGAAATTATTTGTGTGAATTTGAGTGAACTTAACGAATTCCCAGAGAAATAATTACAATATGAGTGCACAATTTCAGCAATATGAATGATGTTTCAAGCGGCTAACAAACGCTTCGAAAATGCGTTATTAACTGTCAACAGAATGTCAAATTGAACCAAATCGGGACTCTACTGTAGACGAAAATTTAAAATCCCACATGAAAAGATCTTTTAACGAGACTTCTCAAAAAAATTACGCATCCTACATAGAAGAAGTCACATTTAGCAGCTCTTCAAAATGCTTCGCAGTATAGAGTAACATATGCGACCACTTAATTGTAGCAAATTTCATCCAATCCACAGCAACGAAAAATCGTTGTATGTGATCTTCCTATCTTTTGCGATCATTAAATTCAGACGCGTCACCCGATTACATCCGGGAAACAGAGCTCTTAGACGGTTTAGAGAAGGAAATATCACTAAGCTAATGCGAAATAGTTTAACTTGAATGTAAGCAATAAGGCCAGTTCGTATATTATGAATGAAAAATCCAATTTAATCAACACAGAACAGGCTACGGAATGCTAAACATGGATGATCAAGATTACAAATATTATTTTGTAACAAAGAGTAAAAGAAACACACAGCAAAACAAAAAGAGAAGCCAATATAACATATCAGACACATATCAGACACCTGTTTTGTATAAGGGACTCTTTATTTTATGATATAGTTGAAGTACAATTTTCGTATTACAAACATCGAAACAACTGAAATGTGGATCATTAGTTTATGGTAAGGTTTCGTTTGTTTCTTCCGTGTTTTTTTGTATGCGTGTGCGGTTTGGATGTTTGTGTCTATTTGTATGTATGTGGGTACGTTGTTCTGATTTGCAATCTCATCCACAATCCTCACAGTGAAGGTATTGCGGGGAACTATCGTCTACTTTACACAAATTTACCAATGGTGTTTTTGTTTTACTCGCTTAAGATAACATTGACTTGTGGAAACATTTAGACATTCAAAATGTAGGACTTGTTTGTGTTTTTTCGGGTTTTCCGCCACCATTCCGCTTAGCCTATGCACACATTATGTAGAGTGAGTGTGTATCCATAAGAATTTGTGTTTCCTACGTGTCCTTGCATATGGTAGGATGTGTATTGTTTTATTGAATAAATAACAACATTCGTCTTTCCCTTTGTTTTGGATAATGTATCAATTGTATCATTCGATTTCCTGTAAACTCGGTTCTATCAATATTTTCTTGCCCATGATGCCGCCTTGCCGCAGCTTAACGCTTTTCCTTGGGAAAAGTCATAACAAAGGGGTGTAAAACCTTGCGCCCACTTTCGCATTTTTCACTGTTTGCGTCCTTCCTTCCTTCCTTCACACGTCGCACTCAACTGCCACAACTTTCCTCGCACGTAATAATACAAAAAACCTAGTCAATAAAAATACCCTGAAGCACACATGCTTTACTCTTTTAAAATGAGAGTACGATAACAATGCACACACGCATATCAAGTGTAGGTACGGACGACATCATCTAGGAACAATCCGGAAAAAACGCTAAAGTGAGGTGGAAGTCGTTGTGAGAAAACGTTAAAGTTGGCAGAACGCGAGTCGTACAGAAAGCACACCCTTGAAAAGCGCGAAACATGGTTGCCTCCAGGTCGGATAACAGGTTTGATTACAGTCAATCACAACATCTAGGTTAGTCTAGCGCAAGGTAATGGGATAATAGGGACAGTAGGGAATTTGTAACATTATCTCCAAAAAGCAGGAGTTTGAATTACTATCAATAAAGATTGTGTATCGTATATATTATATAGAATAGAACGTCAAGAAACAATCGAACTCGACGGTTCGATGCGTGTGTCGGGACCGCGAGAGTGTTTTCTGCATTTATAAATATAAGAATTATAGTAACGTGGAAGAGTTTAGATATGGAACAACGATGGTCTTACCAGGGTGCTACGTACCCGGCTAATTTGCTTTAGGAAAGGATCAACATTTTTAAATCGAGGTTTTCAACTGCTGCCCATGGGAAGTGAAAGCTTCCATCTAATGCATTCAATTTCCTATACAAGTGTCGGATGGTCAGATAGCTCTATGTGAATTCTTTGATTTTTACTGTTTGCCTTTGAAGCCTTTAAGGACGTATCGGCGAGTCTGAAGTATTTCAGTGGAGATAAAAAACAAACAAAGCGATTAGTTTGTGCTATAGCATGCCTTTTGTAGGATTCAATTGGTTAAACTTCTTTTTGTTCTGGTTAGTTGCTTTAGGTACTGGTAGGCTCTCTACATTAGTTTTGTTTGAACGTAGAAGATGAGGAGATGAAGACGTTAGAGTACATCTCATACACGTAACTATTTTTATTGGGGTTCCATGAACCGAGTTGCATCCAATCTGAGATGAAATCTTTAATATAAGAGCATATTTATGTTTACAACAACAATATCACGGTTTAGTTTAACACGAACAGGAGGGCTTATGGTTTTGTCCATCTCTGCATACGTTTGTTCGTTTTTTTTGTTTATCTCTCTTTCTAAAATGTCATCTAAACGGTAGGAATCTCCAGAGAGTAGGATAAAAATGTAAATTTTTGAAATGCCGAAATGAATGAGCATTAGTGTACCTTCCCTAACTGATGTATGGTAACAAGAACTATAGAATCTGCCGATAAAGGTTTCAACATTAAATGGTCGGTCTGTACCTAATTTGTCTGTGTAATGGTAATCGAGTGTTTTGTAATTCCAATCCTCGGTTTTACTTGCTACTTTACACACATCGATAAACTGTATTGTGAGGTTGTTTTTTTTTCAAAGGTAGAATATCTTTCTTTTCTGTACACGCTGAATTCTGCGTTTGCTGTTGCTGAGGAACGAATTCTAATTTGCTCGGGTGCTAGAACACCAGCACTGCTTCGTGTTCGTTTCGTTGTGATTTGCTGTGCGATAGGACATCCATAAAAAGTAGCACCCCGAT
Source organism: Anopheles minimus (assembly GCA_000349025.1). Taxonomy (NCBI): domain Eukaryota; kingdom Metazoa; phylum Arthropoda; class Insecta; order Diptera; family Culicidae; genus Anopheles; species Anopheles minimus. The sequence goes on along the minus strand of KB663644.1, from coordinate 3,642,245 downwards.
ATTCCGAGCTGCGCGTCGGCTTCGGACACAAACATAATAATAGACGTGTGTTAACACTGCAGGAAATGTGTGGATATGCGTCTTTAGAAGATGGTGTCGAACACGGCTATCGATCGGCGAATGCTTTCGTCCTTCGTGCAACACTCGATGAACTCATCCAGCGTTATCTTTCCGTCGCAGTTGCGATCCATTTTCTTTTCGGGGAACACCAAACAAAAACAGAACAGAACGGTGAGCGAGTATGAAATTTCACTACTGACTGGGCCTCTTACCTCAAACAGCCGTTCGACCTTTTCCTTGATGGCTTGTTCCTCCTCACATCCTTCCGGCACCTTGCCCATCAGCTCGTAGATCGCGGTGACAATTTCCTTCATCTCTTCCTTGGTGATGCATCCGTCACCGTTGATGTCGTACAGGGAGAATGTCCACTGCAGCTTCTCATCGACAGTGCCCCGCAGCAGAATTGACAGGTTGGCAACGAATTCCTGTACGTGGCAGTGGAGAAATCCGACGAAAAGAGGAAATAAAAACACATACCCAAAAATGAGTCCGATGAAGCCCGTTGTTGTGTTCCAATACGTATAAAAGCTGTGAATACGCTACCTCAAAGCTTAAAGAACCATTCCGGTCTAGATCGATGGAATTGAAGACGTAGTGAGCGTACTGACCGCTACTCGCTATTATTTTACGATGGATGAAGCCGCAACGGGACGGGTGTTATTTATTTCGTCCATCCATACACAGGTCCATCGGAGTGCCATGGGCGAAGAAAATCCATGTCGTATTAGAGGGCGATGGAAAGAGAAAGAGAAAAAAGTGAAACTGTTAGCAATAATCGACCATTTGGATAGATGCACGAACAGCGAACAAACAAACAGACACAAGTAAGATCTCACTGGCTGTTGACATGCAGGGTGTTGTGTTTAATGAAATGAGATACGATCATGAAATGAGCGTGGCAGTTGATTGATAAGTTTGTTGAAGCGAAAAAAAAACATTTTTTTATATAATTTAATAAATATATTTAAAGATGGAAGAAAGTTGTTATTTGTTAGTGATTAAGTAGATTCAACCGGATTCATTATTTTATGTATTATATCTTATAAAACAAAAAAGAGAGGAAGTACCAAACTTGAACTGTTAATTTAAAATATAAATTTTATTAAGCAATAACCAATCATTCCAATGAGGATTTCAAAAGTAAATATAAATCACAGATTAAATTCAAATCCTATGTTACATGTTTAGGTTTGTACTTATTCATTCTAGAAAAAGTATATATATTATGTTTAAGTAATACGCTATACGATTAAATTTGTATTCTATCGTATTTTAAGAATAATAATTCTTAGATGTAACACGAATTTAAAAAAGAGCAATTCTAAAGTAATTAATATCAGTCGAAGAACGAATTAGTTTCACCACACCATATACAAGGCTTAATGTCAAATTTGAACCCTTTGCTCTAATTGGTCGACATTTCAACGATTCAGCTCAATGAGCTAATGATCCTACTATGAAAATCCCCCATTTTCTACCATGATATGTAGAAGTTTCCGCACATCTATTTGGGACTGGAAAAATTATCCCCAGACACCGTAATGCTGCATTTATGCTTACGACGGCTTTTCTATCAGTTTTTGGCACCCTTCAGAACAACAGTTTAGTGTGAGAAATTCGGAATTTAAAATGAAGTCATTTAGAATCATTTGCATCCTGGGTGGATAGATGTGGGTGGAAGATCCCTCAAAGGTCGCTCTAATACGATTGTCCCTTAATGCTAATGGTAATGACTTATTCTGTTGTCTCCGGGGAGAGATAGCGTGCTATACTGTAGCGCAACCGATAATTGAGAAATGTGTGATGAAATTATTCTTAAGCCAAAATTTATTAAAAAAAAACTTTTCTAATGATAATTCAGTAGCTTGAAAATGAGATCAATCATTTGAAACTAGTTTGAAGCGATAGCCATACATTAATAAAATGAAGGCAATATTTTATGTTTTTTAAAAATTGAAATATATTTAACTTTTAAAAAAACTTCTAACTAAGGGTAAAAGTTATAAGCGAATAATTACACACGATGGACAACCAGGCGCCTCCATCACAATCGCTTCCACAAATTACTGGGCGCCTCCATAACCATGCGTCTCCATCGCACGTTTAGCTTATCTCGAAACAGTTGAACGAAATGTTGTCCCATCGATGAGACAAAAAAGCTATTTAACCCAATATCGCTTCCAGCATATGTACATAGTCCCCATTGTGTATCGGTGCCGTAAATGCGCTGCGGTGTTTAAAATTTGTCGCTCACTAAGCGGCAATAGCAAGATATGTATGAGCCTCGGTAATGAGTTACGTCAAGCGAAGCAGCATGGGGAAAATTGACAAGGCACTCTAGATGATACCACCAGAGCCACCGGGCAATTACCGTCTGTGGCACAAGATAAACAGAAATCCACCATGCTCCTTTTAGATGGAAACCTCCGGGAACGGCAAAAATCGTTTTCATATTCCCGAGTGTGACCGATACCGGTAGCGAAATTCTGTCGACGAACTTTCACCACCGAATGGTGAGCAGAAGCTCGATTTGTGCTTAATTTATGTGCTAAGATTAGTGACGATTTTTCCGCCATGTTTCCTGTCCCAGAAATTAACGTGTGGTACGGATCGTAATGCCGTTTTTCGTCCGCCACAGACCTTAGGCTCCCGATGAGATTTATGCTTCGAAAGCTTCAAAATTGATGGTGCGAAAATGCTGGGGCTGTTAAGTTGTGGCCACAAAACCCAAACCGAACCGAACGTCAGAGTGACCGTTAGTATGGGTAGAAGGTGAGCTACGTTTAACACTCCGTATCGGAGCCCGGGTGGGCCAAATAAATGTTTCCAACTATCGCTGTGCGTTGTTTTAACTGAGCTATTTGGTGCGGTAAAACAGAGAAAAAAAAATGGAAAAACTTACGAGTTTCGTATTCGTTACTGCAAAACCACCGTCAATCCCGGTGAGGAATTTCATAGCACGGTGACTTTCATTCTTATACACCATCGATTATTGTACCGGGTCGGGCTTTTTTACGATTTCTGCAGACCTTAGCCGAGCGATCATGGTAGGGTCTATCGTACCTTTCCCTGTGAAAACATTTCCATTTCCCGTCTGTACACTTTAAGTTCCCCCGGAAGAAATGATTTAGCCTTTACGACACACGCAACTGATAAGAAGAGGTTCGATATCGGAAGCATTAACACGCGCCGGCTACGGTAGGACGGCGTTTGGCAACCGGATTCTTTAGGCTTTGATTTTATGATTCCTTGACAGTTGATGAGGAAACAAAAGGCCCCATGAACCATGGCTCAAGCCGTGTGTTGACCTTTAGCCAACGGCCGAAATGCTGAAGGACCTTTCCTAACGCGCCCACAACATACTTCGGCAAAGGTAAGGAAAGGTCAAATTTATGGTAATTTTCACCCGAAATCGCTCGTGTAACTGACCAGCACGGAGCAAAAAAAAGGGTATCGATGGAAAGGAAATATAAACGCACAAATGCGGTGAAATGAAACAGAGAAAGTGCGCAAAAGAGATGGATGAGGACAAGCGACGCCTTTGCGTACCGGTCGGTAACTGGTTGGCCGGTGGTTTCTTATGTTGCGTGGCCAACTATCATTTACCATCACTGACCAGCCTCATAAAAATCTGTTTTTTTTTCGTTTGTCACGAGATTTTGTCCTTCGGTTTAGTCCAGTGAGCCGTGTTAGAAGGGTGCCTGGTGTCGTTTAATTTCGTTCCATTCTCAGTGCATAAAACACAAAACAATATGGTGGAGTTTTGTGCTAATCCCACCACAACCAGCACTACCACATCCGACTGCCGATTCGTTTCGTAGGTGATGAAATTATTGAGTGAAATTTCATGTAGCAAATAAGCACCTTTTCCTTTTTTCCATCGTTTTCAACTGCAACTGGCTCCAGGGGCGTGTAAAATGGTTTCTCCGTCAACACTACACCGGTCACTACGTTACTGCAGTAGCAGCGGCCAATCGTTTGGTGGGTTCCCGCATGCAGCGAGGTGAGCGATCCCGGTAATGTTACGTTTTGTGCGAATTTTCCCTGACAGCCGGACATCATTCCACTGTCTGGTGGTAGCGTTGTTCACCTTTTACTTTGTGGTGTGTTAAACCTCCGAAAAAAAGATATACCAAACATTCCAAACATACGGTGTAATCAAATGGTGCGAACAACATGGCGAAGGTGCGGCAGATCGGCGCGAAAGCTCAAATTGGTTGGTTTTTGTTTTTTTTTTTTGGAAACGCGTGCTTGAGGTGAGGTTTTTCACATTAAATTCTTCAAACGTGTACCATTTCACATTTCGATTGAATCATGGTTCGGGTTATCTCAATTAAATAGTTCGAAGCATTAAAATATATCTTGATTATGGCATTGAAACTTGGAAGCAACTGGAAGATTATTGTATTAGATTAGACACGGGGTATGTTTTTGCACTTTTAATTCTAAATAACTTTTCGTAGAGGTATCGGTATGATATTTTTGGAATGCCTAGAAAACTTGCTAAGAGAAATTATTCTATTTTTGTTCAATATGGTTTTGTTTCAAATGTTCTGTATATCTATAAACAATTATCAACTTTTTGGGGTATTTTGTGGGCAGGTAACGTATTTTGTAAAGCATACGGCCTTACCGTTCCTCATGAATTAATAAAAATGCGTCGTTTTTCACGATCATTGAAATATTCTGAAATTTTATTTAAAAGCATTGGGATTGTTTTCAAAATGTTCAAAGTATCCCCAGAGTTTCATGAATGCTCAATAATACATTGACAAATTCGGTACATAATTTGGTTTTTTGCTCCCAGAAAGATAATAAACATGCCAAAGAAGGATGTTTTGAGGACGAATATCCGATTATTCGGTGTACCTAAACAACATTCAGCAGTGTTTAGAATTCATGCTGTGAATTTTTCTGTAAATAAATACATCTCAAAAGTAAATAAATTTCAATGCAGTAATATGTGCATCAACAAAGAATTGGTCATCAAGCAAGTATTCGAAATTCACCATCTAATTGGAGTTAGTAATTATTTAGTGATTGACAATAGTTGATTAAAGTTATTAAAATGAATAAGTTAACTAATCTTAATTACTAAATTACAACACCCAAAATAAAACGATTACTAGTACTTAGAAGAATTGATAGAAGCATTATTTAATTAAGCTCATTATAAACGTCCTATGCTAGCGATTTTCGAGCTTATCGTTAGATAACTATCGCACTTAAACGCCTATCGTTCATGCTAAATTGAACAAAGTGCCTAATTCACACTCATTAGAATGAGCATCATAAATCATGGTTTACGAAAATTGTACACTGACCACCATTAGGCGTCGAGTGCCAGAGCGTAATGGTGGACACATAATTAAGAACCGCATTCGCTAAACAATAACATGTTGCATTGCATAATCCCTGAATGCGAAAGCCAACTCGAACCTACAAGGACCCATCCATCGGGAGGACAAGATTAACAGATGTTTCATTCCAAATCGAATGGTGAGGTGGCACGGGCACGGGAATGGCAGCCGGTTGGTTTTGAATAATCATAATTTACATAATTATGTTTCCTCCCGGACCGACTGTTGGCAACTGTTTGGCAAAAGCGCTGAAGGATGTGCTGCCACGGGGACACGGGAATACATTTAGGGACACGCCTCTGGTGACGGTTTGGTGGTTTGTCCATACGTTTGAGGCATTCGGACAATTCATCAACGGACTATGCAATGGTGAAAATTGGAAAAAAGTGGCTCCCGATGATGATGATGGTGATGACTGAGCGGATGGGCAGTGGATAGTGTTGGCCACTGTTGTCGGAATTGATTTTTTCCTTTTTCTTTTGGTGGCTACTGCAGTGGCTACGCTCTACTCGGGACCAAAAATTTTGGCGATTCATTTTGACGACAAGCCACTTATGAATATTTATCGGATGATTTAATTCTCTTCTAGTGCCATCTTTTGTGTCTCGAGTTTGTGGTGTGAAGTCGGTTCCTTTTTTTTGCACGATGCCTTTTGAAGAGCTTGAGTTTTTATTTGGCATTCGAAGTTTTTGCTCCATTTACAGTTGCTAGAACTGTAGAAAGTTTTAGAGCGTGAAATGGAACAAATCGAAATTTTTCTTTTTGAATAATTTGAACGTCCTGATTGAAAGATCTATTTGGATTTTTTTTACAAAATAATGATACACTTTTTAAACTTATATGAAATACACTATCTATAAATATAATTAATAATATGACTGTAGGTCATGAAAAGCATTTAAATATATTCTCGTACACAGTGCTACAATTTGATATAATTACAAATAAAAAACACAATGCGATGGTATTCTGTTTCAATCTTCAAACAAATATTTCATTTGATACACGGAGATAATAATGGTATAAAATTTAATCGAAAAATACACTCATAACTCTCATCCTTTCAAGTTGCTTTACAAAAAGAGTACAATATCTGAATCCTGAATGGAAACATAATATTTCATTTCCCTTTCTGCACACGAACGAAGCAGAACAGATATTAATTTTAATTGCACATTCAGTTGGCAATCCCGTCCATGGAGTTGTACATAGATGGCCAAAAACATCCAATCTCCTGTCATTCCTCACTCAACGTTAGTTTATGTTACTATGTACATTGCGTTGTAATTTCGGTTTACCTTTCCCAATGCTGGGCGGCACATCACCACATCACTCAACTATTTTCTCGAACCATTTTGCAACGAGGACGCATACATTTAACAAAAAATAAAGAGTTTTTCTGTTGCTTTTGAAACTAAATAAATTCTCCTCTACGATAGAGACAGGTATGGTACGGTAAAAAAAGGATTGTAGTTTCTGCTCTGCTGTTATAGACAGTCTGAGAACTGCCTGATGTGGTGTGGGAGAGGTTAAAAGAAAAAAAGGGAAACATGTTAACTGACAGCATCGTATTACTTGTGCGAAGCGTAAAACACTTTGACCGCTCGGAAGGTTTCCGGGTCGAAACTTTTGCGTCGGAACGGGTGCAGGGTAATGGAACCGAACGAGGTAAGTGCTCTTGAGTCTGTTTTGCAACATTTGAAAATATAACAACTTCAATTGAGGAAGGAAGAATAGAAAAAAACACAACAACTTCTCCCTGAAAAACAGGATGAAATTGAAGCTTGGTTTCTTTTGCCGTTCGGAAAAAAACCTCCCGACTAACTGCCAAAGCTTCCGAAGGGTTTCGGCATGAAACTGATTCCCACAGACAGCAGAAACATTCTTTTTGTCCATGTACTCAGCCTTTTCTCCCTTGAACACATTCATCCGCTTTCCGGTACGTTATTGATTTTAACGCCACAGACGAGATGAAGTTTATGTAAATATATCCACCACCGAGCGAATAGGGAGTGCGTTTAACGTTTAGGTGGATTCGTTTCTGGCGTGGGGGGGGGGAGGGAGGTGGTGCGAACTGCCACACCAGCTTCCGTACCTGGAGCTTCTCGCACGGCCAACGGAACGGTATGTCTATCGACGTGCGAATGAATATTTATGATAACTGTGAGGTTGTTCGAGTTTACTCCATCGTGTAGCCGTAAATTTGAAGATCGATGGTTTCACATTTTACGCTACCGATGGCAACACATCGGAATCCCGTGGGCGGTTGTCTGCCCGGCAGCTGCTCTGGGTGATTCGTGCATTTTTTCGTGGCCTTTCACTGTAAATGTGTTTTGTGTGTGTTTTTTTTGCCATAAAATCAATTGTTTATCTGTTTCTGGGGAAATTCTTTTTCTTTCTTTGGTTCATTTATTGACCTAGTTCAATTGCCTTTCGGGGTACGAACGGAATTCATCAGAATAAGATTTCTTACATCTTATTGAACGTTGTATTAGTGTTATTATTCCTTTGATAAAATGCTATATTGAAGTCTGACACTGAATGACAACCCGTAGATCAAAAGTGCCACCCAAGGTCATGGAGTGTGTTCGTGTGTTGTTTGCTTGTACGAAACGAAAACTTTCTCTTGCTAGTTGAGAAAATATGCAAGTTCTTGGAACTATTCAACATCCCTTCAGGGGTTTTCTGATGTCTTTCCATCATTTCTGTCTCATAAAATGTCCCGTTTAGCTATATCCAACGACAAGTAACAAAAAATCATACAAAAAAATAACTTTGGAGAATTACTGTTGAAGTTTTCTCTTAACACCATTGCACTACAACATTGTATGAGAGCTGAGGAACTTATTGACAATCATTTATCAAGATCAGTGGCAGATTTACGCGGTAGGCGTCAACTTGATATCAACACGTTTTTGAAGATGAAGTAAATTATTTTATCATATTTTCAAACAAAAAAAGTAACAATAGGAACGAAACAGAACTGAAAAAGAATAGCAACATTTCATCATACACTAACGTCGATAAAACGAACAGCCATATCCTAAATAATTCCCAACAATGAAACAATATTCAAAAGGTTTGCTCACAATTACAATTTCTAGCGAATCGGATGAGAGATTATTTTCCGCAGTTAAACACAATTCTCAAAATTTAATAACTGCAGAGAGGTTAAAAAATATGGCCATTCTAACAACACAATTAATGATGCATTTGCCAATGGAAAACCTAAAACAAAAATCATCTAATGAATAGTCTCCATGAGTAGATTTTAGATTTGTTCATAGAGTCCGTAACATAACTGTTTGAGAATAACTGAAAAGCTGCAGAGATAAGTGAGTATGATGTTCTGCAAAGTTGTAGAGAACAAGAAAATCTTATACTCCATGTAACAAAACTATAAAACCACTTACTAGTTTAATTGACTCTCGAAGAATTTAAATATGTTTTTAAACAATTTTTCTTCAATGACGTATCCGAGCAAAATTTCATATGTTTTGAATTTCTATTTCTGTTCTATTTTCTATTTTAAAGCTACAAAAATAACCTTTCAAAATAAAGTAAGTATGAACATCCCTGTACAATACATTTTTTTCGTTAGATCGCCCCTTTTAGTCAACTACTGTTACATAACATTCTAAAATATTAGATTAATACTTACTTACTTACTAGTGAACAGTTATACTGTTTAAAAAAAATACAAAAATACAGCGAACCTCTATTACAAAAGTTCTTTTGTTCAACAATTATTGTCATACAATTATTTTTGTAGAATTCAAAATCAAATAAAAATAATATAACAACAAAAAATATTAGGAGGGGGCCTCGTTTGATTTTTCTTTTAGGCCCCCCTCGAATGTAAATCCGCCATTGATCAAGATATATAGGAAAGTCAACAATAGTCGGACATACGTCACCAAAGAAAAGTGTGATACAGTTTAGCGATGATCAGATAGAAAATGAGGCGTTAATTTGGCCCCAACGACATTATAATGCCTCTAGGACAAGAATAGTAAATTAATAGAAGAGTAGGAATAAAAAAAGCACTAGAATTATTTACCAAATAAATGCATGGTGCAATGCATTGAATGTTTTAAATTTTTAAGGAATGTTTTCCATAAACTAACCTTAGGTATGTATGTCGTAAAATAAAGCAAACTGGTACACATTTCCTAATACGCCATTTCCAAGAATTCTTGAATTAAATATTGTAAACTCATTTCCTCTTTGTGACCTTCGAAGTCTTAACCAGATATTAAATTATAGTCTGGTTATTTGATTTAGTTATAAAATAAGGAATGCACATCCAAATAGCATTTAACCTTTAAACTACGTTTCATTTGAGCTCATGAGAGTTTCAGAAACCTTTTCCGAACAAAAACAAGAATATTTCATTGCATTATATTTAAAACCTAGCTTTTGTTTGAGTTTGTTCACTTCGTGGTATGTATTATAGTAGACAAAAGAAATTTCAGATGTTGGTTCAAACCAGAGCATACCAGCAGCAGGTAAAGTAATCATTTCCCATGGCTACCCATCAAAACAAACAACCTGTTGCGGCGTGCTGTACGCGTCACAAAATTTATAACATCATACCTTGCGGACTTATGAAGTGCTGTGCACACAATAAATGACTCATAAAATTACGCTACAAGCCTAAACGAGTTGGGCTGCGCGAAATCACCCCATCCCATCCGATGATAAAGGACTATTGTGCACCAGAAAATTCATGCGTCACTTAATGCGTGCCCGTCAAGCGTTATGTGCTTTGACTGGCGTTTATTGCAATCAAAGCTCACCGATTGTGTGCGGGCCTTACGGTGAAGCGTCCATTCGTGGGCGAAAAGTCGAAAATCACTATCACCGGACGAGGCGTTCCAGCGCAATAATCACTGATCGCCATCACTTAGCGGCTTAGTGTCGCCACATTTTGTCACACGCGAACATCACAAATTGGAAAGTAATAGGATGGATAGAGCTTGGATGGTCAAAGTTCATAGGAAAAATAGAAAAAAATCTCAACATAAATAATCCTGACCGTACGTAAGCTCCTACTTCCGATGTTTGTCCCTCTTCCTATCTCCGGATTGAATCACAATCAAAGTGTGTAACGATGACGAAAAGCTACCACACTTTCAGCTTCAGCAAATCTTCTTCAAAGCTTACGAATCCCATAATTCTTTCCGCCTTCAGTGCTGCACGGTGAAGTCATATTTATAGCAACATAATTGAATTACATGCATTATTTTCCATAAATATGGCATCACCGGTTCCACCACAGCACGTGGATTGAAATAACATCCAAAACCGGCTTTGTTACCGGCTTTCGTACGGTGGAAAAAAGTTTTAGACGCAACTTTTTCCACTTTGTTAGCTAACAAACTTTGGTGCCGACATTTTGACCGATTCCAACGTGCAGACCCCGGCACAGGACAAAGTTAATGATAGAAGCAACGCGTCTGCCTCTTGAGTCAGTTTGTGCAGCGGAAATACATTTTTGTGGAGTTTTACATTTATGTTTCTTTGCCCATATTTGCAGACACATGTATCATTATGCTCCGTAACATGACGATTGTGTTGACGAACAGGGAAGGTAAAGTTTTGCGTTTACTCTTCCCGTTCCCGAGTCTCGTGTTTGAGATAACTGTTGGATTTCTTCTAATTCTTGAGTGGGTTGGTACAGTGGTGTTGCTTGGCAGTAGGTTTGAAGAGCTGGAGAACGCTCATCTCGTTGGGTTAGTACTTGTTTTGTGCTTTTTATCTCAAGCCTTTCGTTTGTTTGCTGTGTAATTGTCGGATTAATTTATACGGGTAAAGTAAGTAAAGGGATGTTGGATGCACAACAACTGGTGGAATTTGTTATACTGGAACACAATATTAATTAAATTGTTACTGAGTTATGGAATAGTAATTTAACGACTTGTGATTAGAATCTTAACATCATCTACCCCATACAAGATGGTAAACTAGAGTGCATATTAAAAGTTTTATGAGTACAGAAGTATTATAATATTCAATACTGATTTCAAAATATTCCTTCTAATATTACAATAAGTAGTTTATTACATTTGTTGAAGAAATACGTAAAAATTATAATAGAGTATTTCGATGCCACAATCAATCTTTTACCAGATTTAAAATTTGTGGCTGATCTGGTTCCTATCATTCCATCTCTTCTTTGACTTGAGGGTCATAGCCAGGTCCAAACATTGCAATGTACTCCTTGAGAATACTGCTTATCGGAATTAGCTTAATCATGTAAGTATGGCAATGACCAACGACCCATACCAGGTGTTGGTGGATGGGTTACTTTTAGGACCCTTTTCTATCATCGAGGGTCTGCGGCAAGTGATAGCTTGTCTACTCCACAACATAGCGCTAGAGAGGACTCAACTTGAGTGGGGAAATTTCAGGGAACATCTACTCCAAGTTAATCCAGATTCTGGCATGTATTGATGATGACGACAGAATTGATAATTCCGGTTCCCCTACGTATCAGACGCCTATCAGAGTGGAGTCGCAATAAGAAATCGGTTTGCACGCTGATGATAAGGAGAGAGGAAAAATCAATAGTTCGATCAACAATGCTGACCTGGACTACCGATGTAAGGAAGAGCAATTTATCTGGAGTGTTGGATTATGCTTAAATACTCGAGAGCCTAGGTGGAAGAGGTAGAGGAAGGATCCAAAACCTGGCAAAGTGTACTGATTAAACCGATAAAGATGAGCTCATGCTTAGTAGAGAAGAATAGTGATCTCCAAATTACCAATTTTATACATGTGTCGTACATGCTCTGCCACAAAATTAGTGCATGATTTGTTCTTTCAAATAGAACATTATAAATCCAACACAGAAGATCAAACAGGTGACGGAACACCTTCAGTTGGAAATAAACGAAAAACCCGAAGTGATGGTGTCACCTCAGGGGTATTTTGCTCAGCTTATGGTGCTCTGATTAACAAATCCTGATCTCGATGTGAAGTTGTCCAAAATTTTACCTATCTTGGGTCAAATATTAATCAATTGTATTGGCCGTTAATCGATCTTTCTCCAGTCTGAAGAAACTTTTCCAGTAAAAACACCTGTCACGACGGTCGAAACAGGGACTATAAGGAGCCTATATAGTTTATGAGCAACATTAAGCCTCTGAGACATAGACTCAACTCCAAAGTTGGCGAAACTCTCTTAGCTGTGCTCAAGAATGATATTTTGGAGAATATTTGGCGCTGTATAAGTGGAAGGATAATGAAAGAACCAATATAAGCTTCGAGCTCTATGCGCTTTAAGATGCACTCACAATCGTACTGGTCATGTCATGCGAATAGCACCGAACGACCCTATCTGTAGTGTCCTTTTAGGTCTAATAATTGTAAATTCCAAATTACTAAAAATATAATTGAAATTAAATATTACTGCAAGATATTTTTCTTCTAACAAAGCCATGAATGGGGCTGCGCGGTGTGATGGTCCCACAATCTCACCCGAATCCTTCCCCCGTAGCAATGACTGACTATCCTGCTACGTGATAATTTATGTCTAAGTCTGGCCGTCATAAAAAATAAAACGTAAAGAAAAGCACCGATCAAGTAAATCACTTTATAGAGATTGTAACAAACGCCAACATGCAATCCTTCTGTTTTGTGTCCAAAAAGCAAACCTCCAAAGGCAGCATCAATCGAATGTGTACCTAGTGTTCCGAACAAAATGGAACATTTGGCTAAAAATATCGAATACCACCGGCCGTCGTTCACCGCGTCCAGCATTATGATCTTTGACCGCACCAAACAACCAGCTATCATAATAACGCCGGAAACGACTTTTCCCGAATTGCTGCTGTTTGTTCTAGAAGATCGACGTATTCTTGCTGCAGGCAATATTATCGCAAACAGAAAAAAAGGAAATACAAAACAATCCGGTTCGGTATGTCCATTTAGTACGTGTTAGTAAAACCGCCCGCTAATTAGTTCCTCAGCCTCGGGGGGAGTTGTGTTTGTTGTTTGTAGTTTATTAAATAAACAGATGTTTCACATAGCTTCACGACTCCACTGAACGGGGTAATTGAAATTTGAGAACAGAACAAAATATAATTGAGATGATACACATATTTCGGGCAGCAAAAATAGCATTCATTTGACGACATTGAAATTTTGTCGTAACCAAACCAAACCAAACCAAAGCTACAGATACATATACTTTAGTCTTTTTCCGGGACAACATCAAGCCGAGCGATGGAAACAAATGATATCTTCCTGCCCCGAGGCACATTACAGATGACGGTTGTCGTTTTGCTTTTCCGCAATCATTATTTTTCCTTTGTTCGTGCGATACCGTTTGTTTTTGTTTTGCACCGTTCACTCGCGGAAGCTTTCCCGTGGTTTGCGGGCTTCGGCAGAACTATGACAGGCGGTTTCTGTGTGGGAAACTCACATCTTCACATCACGGGAATGAGGTGAACGTGACCGAATATTAAGTCGGTCGATATTTTTCTTTGCCTGTGATTAATTTGCCCCATCTGGCAATTGTTTTGAATGTGCGTTTTTATCTATTTTCGCATCTTTCAATGTTTCATATTCAAATTGAAAAACTGACATTGAAATGAAAATTAGAACTGGTACTTTTTGTAACAAATTGAAAACTTAATGTATAAAAACAAAAGAAATTGCTCCATGTAGAGTAATACTATCAAAATTATTTCATTATTTTCAGGGTAAAATAGTAAATGGAACATTTTTAACATCCTAGAAATTTATCAATAATATGACCTAGGAAAAACAGGCAACTTCCAATAGAAATTAAACAAATTTGAATAATTTTCTTAAACAAAAAATCTATTCAATTCTGTCAAACAACTTAAAAATTGGAATTAAACAGTAAGATTGGATAATGTAATCGAGCGTTTTTGGTTGGACGTCTTTGCAAACTGGAACAAAAGCATTTTGCAGAAATAAAAATGAAATGAGCTATGAAACATGCTATAATGTTATTTAATATAACAACTGACAATTTTCTGATAAAAATGATTGAAAAAGCTTAGATTAAGATCAGAGTAAGTTTAAAAGATGACTCGCTGAAGCTAAATTTTATCAAAAAAATAATATCCATAAAAAAGTGATAAAGGAAGTCGAACGAATGCATAATAAACGGTGCATCATATCGTGCAAAATACTAACAAACTTCCATACTGAACCATATAATAAGCATCGATGGGGAAAAACCACGATAAAGGTAATAAAAATGAACATATCACTAAAACGATCGTGATGAGCAATAACGATGCATATTATTGCACAGTTATCTGTACGAAAGCAATATAAAACGGCTTAAGAACAAATATCACAACCGACACATGCAGCACCAAAAAACCAAATCCAAACAAAATCTGGGTCATCCATAAATGATGCGGAGCCTCATCTGGAAGGCCTGCCTGCCTGTGGAAGATGCCCATGAAAAAGGGGTGGCATTGAACCGAAACACCATCAACGGACGCAAAATTTGCACAGAATTTCACTCTACGGTACGCTACCGGCCCTGCAGAATGGACCGGTTAGGACGGACGAGGTACGGAGAGTGTGGGCCGGCGGGCAGTAAACTACAAACGCAAAACATGGACACAGACGGACCGGAAGCAGCATCTACGGATGGCCCTGTTTACTTGGAATCCTTACCACCGAGCGGGAAGAACTGTGAATAGATGCCCTTGAATGTTTCCTCCTTCACGATGCCGGTCGGACATTCGGCCTTGAAGCCGCGGTATATTCGCTTGATCTCTTCCTCGGTGAAGCGGGCCGTCCGCGTCAGTTCGACGAGCGAGTCCGGATAGTAGCGTGCCGGTACGGGAAGATCCTCGGCTTCCGGTTCTGGGCGTGAAAGAGAAGGGAAGGAAGAGAGAGAAAAAGGCAATAGTGAAAACGAAATGAAACGTGAGTCACGTGAGCAACATGAAAGGCGAAGAAAGTAGAGCAAGGAAAAGGTGGTAAACAAATACTCATAACGCAAATGGGAAGGGATCTTCACGGAAATCTGCCAGCTGGAAGAATGCAAAGTCTCAACAGGCACCGAAACCCGCCTCGGCATAATCAACGCGAATGGTGAAATGTTCCCGGATGGGTATTTTTTTCTGGGGTTGAGGCACTTCTCATTAGTGAATGCTATTTGCATGGTAATGGATTTTTAAATTTGCATGAGTAAAGTGACACATAAATGGTTCTATTTCATGCACTGGCTAGAACACATTTTCTATCCCTTTTTTCTAATTTGTCTGATATAATCCTACGAGACGTGTGCATTAGGTTTACTTTAAAGTTTGCTTTCTGATGCCTTTAAATTCTTGAAACAGATTATATTTATCCTTTGAGGTATACTATAGAATATACAGTGAGGTATACTATAGAATATATAGAGTCCTATAGAATATACAGTGCGTAACATAACTATAAGCAATGGCCTTTAATCAAAATTTGCATACAAAAAAATATCAAAATTCAAAATATTCGAGATTTGGCTTGGAGACCCCAGTAATTGCATACCAGAATTCTTTTTTTTTGTTATTGTATGACGGCCTGGCCGAATTAGACTTAGTTTACCACGTAGCAAGATAGTCAATCACTGCTACGGGGGGGAGCGGTCCGGATGGGATTTTGGTCCCGGTCTGTCCTGTGAGAGAGCAGCGCCGATACCACTACCCCACCGGGCCGCCCCGCATACCAGAATTGTCTTGACATATAAAAATGTTGTATAACTATCTGGTCACGTGGTATAGCAAGAGTAGGATAACTAACAAAACATTTCCCTTATTCGACAGTCATTTAAACATCCTGTAATTTTTAATCGAATAAATTTTTCGCAAGTGTTATGTTATTTAAGCAATTGTCTCATAGTTGTGTATTTGGATCAATCATCAATCTGGCAAAAAAGTGGGAAATAGTATGGGTAAAAATAAAAAAATGTGGGACATATTTTATTATCGTCCACAGATTTGCAGTACATCACTTTTAACTCTGTTTTTGTCACTTTTAACTCTGTTCTGTCTTTTCAGTAATTTTTCAAAGACAAGTGGTCTCGCACTTCTGTTACTATCTATATTATTTTGATATTATTTTATAGAATACGCATTAAAAATTAAGGATTGTTCCACGAAGCTTTAAACGTAACGTATTCTCGTTAACAGCATATTATATGGAATAAAAATGAATGCTAAACATCTGAAATCTTTCGTAGCTATAGTTAAATCATTATTAGACAATTTCTAACAATACGGCACTGTCATGCTATTGAAAATTATTAGAAAACTTTTCTTAACATATTCAAACTTATAAATTGTTCATATCATCATGAAGAATTACACAATTTAACACAGAGCTTATCATAGTTTCATTATCTTCCTTGTTTAAAGAAGTATAACCCCCTAAATCGTTTGAATAATTTTTTTCTCACATTTATTTTCGTTTATTAAACCTTTGTTTTCGACTAATGGTTTATCATTTAAGGGATATGTAGTTCCCACTCGTCCACAAATATACACTTTTTCTAATCGTTTTTCTTTTACCGCCATAGCACTTACCATAAAACTGTCGAATATTTAAAATTCCCATCGTTCTTCAAAAGGCTTATAACTTCGTTTACTATCTCAAATCCAAAATTAAACAAACGCCTTCTCGGAACACGGCCAAAAGTTGGATTGGTTTTGCTGATTTTAATTAGCTCGCCGAGCGGGGATCGAAAAACCAATTGTTCAGTGAAGCACCAGACGCCTCCACCGTAAAGTTGAACTTAGCATTCCAACCGAATTGAAAAACGATTTAAACCCAAATGAATGGCTTCGGAGCGTAGCAAAGAGCAGACGATTTTCTGCTCAGCCGATCTTTTGGAACGCGCGTTTGCTATTTGTTATCGGAACGTTATCAGCTAGAGTGCTGAAATCGTGGAGCAAAAATTCTACGCTGGGTGTAAGGAGATTTAAGAATAATTTTGCGGCACACTGTTACTACATCACTACTTATCACGCACTACCGATGACTACTTCATCCACACTGCTTTTACTACAATGTGATGTGAGAAATTCACTTCAAGGCTACCAATTTTGCTCGTTCTTGTACGCTCGATATGGTTTTCTTCAAACGGCACCATGTATGATTCATGCTATGAATCTCACCTTTCTTGAAACTTTTTTTTTTTTGTTCTAACGCAATCACACACACTCACACTGTTATCCAAGTTTAATACATTTCTGGTTTGTGATTACATTTGGGGGTGAAAATGTTTGACGCAAAAAGTGAAAAAAAACCTCCCGTCCGACATACACGAGTCGTAATATTTGGTAAACAATATGTAAACCCGTCGTACACAGCACTGCACCCGTACGTGCCTTTCTACCGGTAATGGAACGATCGTTCGGTTAGGTTAAAACAGCAGCGGAACATTAAACAGACCTCAATTAGTGTGTGTGTTTAAGCTAAACTCGTTCGGGTAAACCGTCCATTCGAAGCAACGAAGGACGAGCTGAGTAATCTTTGGAATAAATCGTATAAATGGAAAATCGATCACGATCGTGCACCATTGGCACAATATAAACGCTCACGCTAGCGGGATAAACTTCGGGATTTTGTGTTGGGAAACTCAGCAAAGCACACGCGATCGTTTTCCATCCAATAGCGGCAACGATTGAATGACGACTAAAAACACGTCAAACGATCGCGAGTGATCACGTCAGGCCAATCTCCCGCACGACTCTGTGTTTGTGTGTGTTTGTGTTTGATGGTGGAATGTTCTGTGTGCGTGTGGTGAATGCAGTTCGGAGTTAAACCTACGCTACACGATGGTACCTTTGCCCGTGAGCAACTCGAGTGCGATCGCGTCCCGGCGTCGACGCTGGCGTCTGTACTGCCTGCCATTGCTGTCGAGGGTTTCCGGCGCTGTCAGTGTAATCGCTGCCGCACCTTCCACTGTTCCGTTCACCGGTTCGGGCGGGCCATCGTCGGCCGGTCTGTACAGCAGACGCACGATCGTACGATAGCACCAGTCCAGCACGGTCGTACCGGGTCGACCGCGTCCACACATTCGGACCGCGAGCGTCCGCTGGCTCGTTTCGACTGTGGCACACGCTTTGTCGGCGATCGGTCCCTGGCGGTGGGCCAACTCGCTCGTCCGGCAACCAGGGGTCCCATTTGTGGACGTGTTAACGGGCCCGGTTCGGGCCCACCATCGTACGCACACCTGCGAATATAGCGCGAAGCGACCGATGGACCGTTTGGCTTAAATCTGCGCGTACGCGATCGTTTGCTGGTTTGTTTGACATGTTTGCACGAAACCAGCGATCATGCACGGTAGAAGGAGTGAACAGTTTCACCGTGACTCCATTCCTTTCCGCTCTGGATGCTGGGGGTGTGATATTTATATACAATAGAACCCATATGGAATGGTCCCATCATTATCGGATGCAGTTGAAAGGGGAGATCGCTTCAATGTAAGCCAATGTTTTGCAAGAAAACGTAGGGATTCATTATCATTTGATGGATGGAATAGTCAGGTGCATTTCATAATTAACTTTTCACGAAAACCGACGATGTTAACAAAACTATTGCACCAACATTTGTAAACTAAATAACTTCTACCATATACCCACATTATCATTTTTAAATTTGTTCAAAGTTTATAACTATGTGTTCTGATTTTTATGCAAATTTTATTGATAGCAATCAATCCAATAGACATAAAAGTAAATCCTCATCAACATAGCACACCCGGGATAAGGTGCCCTTCCACGGTTCGAAGAAGGAAATGTTTCCCAACCAATGTGAATTGCATATTGCAATTGCATATTATAACATATAAAAGTAAATCTTGAGACATTGTAGAAATAATTAATCACTAATATAACCAAAAAACGTTTTTGATAAATTTTAAAACAGTGTTAAAGGAGAACAAAATTAAGTTCGCTTTAGCTTCAAACAACCGCATTTTTTAATATATTCCTTGCACGAATTATTGGGTTATGTTAAGGCTTAATAAAACAATATGTTCAACAACGTTTAATTCCTTGAACCTTCGAAGTTTAAGTTTAAGTGCATCATAAACCAACTTTTAAAATCGTGTGGCTTCGGTTATGAATATAAGATTAAATCAAAAATAAAAATAAAGTAATGATAATTTGTGAGAAAATCGTTTAGAGATTTTTAAATTTGAATAAAATGTTTTTTTAATTTATTTTCAGAAACTTCGAGTAAAAAAGTTATTGAAAACGAAGTATAAAAAGTTATAAAATTACTTGGAAAATTCAAATCGTAGATTAAAGCATAGTGTATAATTATCTAATGCAAAAAGTCGTGTTTAATTAAATATGAAATTAAATGTTATCCAATGATTTCGTATGTTTAATCTCATCTGTACTAGTTATTGTTAAAAAAAACTTTAGCTTCATAACAATCATGTGTATGCTTAAGCTAAATGGATTTACATAATAATGTCCATACTAAAACTAAGTTGCCGCAATATGATGTATTAATTTCGGCAATATCGCTAACATACTTAAGAATTCACATCCAATATCCCTCATCTGATGTCATATAAAAATACATTTCATTGTTCATTTACAGCACGAACCATTTCAGGGAAAATTTGCAAACGCATTTGCAGGCCCCTTTCTCAGGACAATTCCACGGAGTAGTATTTTGTGCGTAACTCAAAACCCCCCGTTCTCGGACAAAAATTTGTCTACTTAAAAGCATTAGCCATAATCGCATCAATATAATAAATATCTTTCAGACGTGTCTAACCAGAAGGCGGCTTATTCCACATTCAAATGGGATGGAGAGGTAGCAAAACGTGTCAACCCCACCGTATCCACTCGGGTGTGACATTTTCCATGTAGCGTTTGAGAAAATTGCCGTATCATATTCCTAAGAAATGGAATGAAAATTCGAAGAATTGTGTCCCAAAACTGCCTCAAGCCATTATCTCCAACTGAGTACACCAACCAACCATCGTTCTGGCATTTTCTTGTGAGGTTGTAAGGTTTTTTGTGATGCTCTTTTTATTTGTGACCGCTCCAAGGCAGCTTCAACGGTTTCGCCCCCAAACGCATCCCTCCTTCGGACGACTCTCGACAGTCGGTTTTCGATTGTCAATTATTAGCTGTCGAGGTTTGCTTGTCAACTCGAGAACGTCATCATTAATCAATCGTTTTGTTATTGAGCTGCTTTGTCAGCCGATCGTACGTTCGTCACATCTGATTTTTATGTGGGTAAAAGGTAAACAAAAAATGGAAGAATAATCCCAACACTACTCAGTGCGAAACCGTCGTTGAGTTGGGTGTCTTGAGAAAATATATATATTTTCAGACCCCAACGATTTCCAGCCACCCTGCACACTGGTTGGCCGTTCGGTCACTAAAACACGACCCATCCAACACGATCCCGGGGTAATGTTTATGTACCGTTATTTATATGGGCGTTTTGTGGATTTGTAGATAAACAGAAGCCGAAGTGAACGAGCAACCGGTCGAGGCGAAAGGTAAGTGTTCAGGCTCTCGTACCGTTTGAACACCATCGCCGAACCGTTGGCCGAAGTGTTTGTTTATCTTGCGTCAGTAAATGGATTAGATAGTTAGACAAATTTGCTTACGCTACGATAGCAAGTCTATACGCGATGCCGTGCCCAGTCGGTTGGCATCCAGCGTTGGTTAAATAATTGAGTGGCACGCGTAAAAGAGGTGTGTTTCGCAAGGCAGCACGAAAACTTGCCTGGGAGTACCATAATTTGCCAAGGTGTATCTTGTTTTGAGCGGCCGGCTTTTCAGGATTGGGGCAGGAAGAGGAATACGTATGAAATTTGTTATACAGCTATACTGCAAGGGTAAAACAAAACGAGGTTGAACGTGTTTTTTCCAGCTATTAAGCAGGCTTGAGTTGATTGAATTAGCAGCTTTTGCAAAAAACTAATTGCAGAAAGTAAAAATAGGCAAGAAAATAATTGAAAAAATGGTTAAAATATTATTAAGAAACACTTTTACTTCCTTCAAACAGATAAATGACAAAACACCACAAATCGATTCGAATGAATAACCATACCAAATGTAATCGTATCGCTTTCCAGTACAATTGTCTATTTATTTGCTTTGTGTCAGGTGCTGAACGTTGTCATCAAACCGTTCGAAACGGCTGTCAACAATCAACAATCAAGCTTCAATTACTGCTCGATGATTTACCCAAGCGCTTGGAAAAACCTACAACAACGCTACCATCACGGTGCTGTGGCGCTATTTCTGTAAACTCTTGCTTTTTCTTTTTCGCACAATCGATGCCACACTTTGCACGATGTTTGATTTCGCACTCGCGTCAAGGGGCCGTATCGTTTCTTGCACTAATGAAGTGTGTCAATGGGTAAGCCCTTCAAGCGGTGTGCGAGGCATTACAACGGAAATAAATGGTGTAGCAAATGAGTACTCGCCTCACACAGCATTATGCAACGAGTAAGCCTGGAATGCTGATGTATGGGCCTTTCGGAACGGTGCGTACTTTTACCGCGATGGCAAGAAATAAATAATCTGCCGGGTGAGATTTGAAGCCCGTGCACATTCGGTGAAGCACCAGGCGTCTCCATTAGGCAGCATGACTTTCCGAGTGTGTGGATGAGATTTGAAGTGGCGCAAGTCGGGTGTGATTAATGGACTATGCTTCAAATTATGCTCATTTTTCATCGATTGTTCGACAAGTTTTTTTTTTAGCAAGAAAGGGTTGGTTGGTAGCAATAAGCTGATTTTGTAATTTAAGTACCATTCCACCTTATTTGTTTGTGAATGTGTAAAACGAATTCGATGGTTTCTTTTTTTCAAATTCAATGTGAAACAAAAATCGACAAATTACTTCGTTCAACACACAAAATTAGGTCATTCTTCAAACCTGGGCAATGTTATTTATGTTAGATAATTACAAATTCTCTACAATGATTTGAGTTCCGTTATAAAGTGCTGGAGATCTTTCTACAATATGAGAAAGAAGCTGGTTAGTTTAGAACCAATATAGTCCCATTACTCACATATGGCTCCAAAATATGGACACTTCCCAAGTCAGGAATAAATCCGTTTGTCCAGTTGCAAGAGAGATGCTCAGAGGGTTGTGGCCCCCATATGTTTGGTAGGACATTGGAAGAGCCGCTGCAATGACGAATTCTACGAGTTGTACGGTGATCCTCACCATCCTACTACTAGTGTTGCGTCAAGTAGCTCTTCTAAAAGAGGAGAATGCTTGAACTCATTGGCCCTCCTGAAGTGAGAGTTATATTAACTCGTATTAGCTGATACTACTGATTATATCAATTCTGCAATATGTGCAACGAATATTAACATGGAGTTAGACCGCAAATATAAAAATATGATCGAAAGTGTTGATAGTCGGAGTGTGACGGATGTCGAGAATGGATGGACTTCGGAAGATTACCAAAAAGAAAAGCGAAGAATACCACAAAAAAACGTTTGAACGAAAGAGAACCAGCAAAATTGATTATTATCGAATTAATTGTAAAAACCTGCTGCATAAGGTAAATTTTATATAAAAATTCAAATTTGGCTGCATAACGTCAATTTTGTATAAAATAAATAAATTAAACGTTTTAGTTAAATGAAATGAGGACGAGATGACGCTCCTAAATTCCTTGCAAAACACTACGTACAACGTGTACAACGCGCCAATTCCCTGTGGGCGGGTCATGTCATGTAAATGGCACCGGACGACCCAGCTCATTGAGTCTCTTTGAGTCGCCTAAAGAGGGCCGTCCATCGTCCGAGACGACCGTTTAGAGGTCTTCTAAAGCCGACCAAGACCGTGAAGTGGTTGATCTGGCCATCTAATATATCATCAAATTCCTCAAAAATCAGCAATATACAACTTTATACACCCGATAATATGATTGATTGTATTCATGACCGCGTGTTTAATTAAAGACTTCATACAGTGACAGTGTGTTTAATTGAACCCGAAGCAAATTTATTCATCAAACCTCTTGGGAATTGTGATAAATAATTGATGAAACAATAAACTTCTGTTTGTATTGTTCATTCGAAGCCATTTACCGAGACAATAACAATCATCCAATGTCCCATGAGCCATCGTAATGTCTATGTTCCATCAACCATTCGGAAGCAAAGAGTGATTTATTGTGCATAATATTTCCAACGCTATTTTTTCCCCTGTGCCATAAATTACATCCGGGTCGATAAGTAAAACAAATTGCAAACGTAATAAAATACATTTCAATACGCTACATTATTACCTTCCTTCGCATCCCATTACCGACACACACTGACATGACAGCAAATTTGATTCACAAATACAGGATTGTCATTTTCACCTGTGACTTTGTGCCGGAAATCGTGCTAAAGTTGTATTATTTTTACAAGCTCCTGGTTGTAAGAACAATCCATCAGGAACTCGATCAACATGCCCCACACGTAGATTGATGATTGCAAATTAATCAGCGACCGGAAAAGGGTTCACCCCAATCAAATCTGCGATGAGTTCGGAAAAAAGCACACACACTCGAACACTTTTGCATACTAAATGCAATTACCAACGATGTTTGATTGCATTTTCAGAGGACAAACAGCGTGAAAAGGGATAAAAGGAAGTTTACAAGAGAGAAAAAAGAAACAATCCAACAAACTTACTGCTGCTCGCATCCGGATCCGCACCGTCCAGGATGGTTTTGATGCGCTTGAAGAATTTCCGGTACACCGACTTGCCTTCGCCCTTCTGGTCGTCCTTGCTCTTATGGCCCGAACCCTTCTTGCCGTCGGCGCTGGAGGGTTTTTTTCGGCTTACCAGATTGCCACGGGTCGATTCGCGCAACACAATGTCCACGTTGGGCTGTGGCACTGCTGACTGTTGCTGCTGACATTGCTGTAGCAGCGTGTGCGCTTGGAGTTCCTGATGTTGCAGCTGCTGGTGTGGGGCTGATGGTTGCTGTTGATGGTGCGGGGCAATCGGAGATTCGCTGATAATTTCAATCGCAATTTGCTGCTGACTCTGCACCGCAAGCACCTGCTGTGAGCGTGTCGAGGAGGGTTTCGCCACCGCTTCCATGGTTGAATTGGCAGGACAAGTTTTTAGTCACACGGTTGGTGGAATAACACAACAAAAAACAACGGTCACTGTCGATGGGTTTCAACCGGAAGCTGTGGACCACTGTCACTGGGGTTTATTCTCGCACGAGTGCTTTCACACCTGAACAAACTGAATGGCACCGTGTTTTTTTTTTCGGTTTTACACTGTTTCCCAAGCGTGATAGTTTTTCGCCGTATTAGACAAACTGTGGGGTGGACTAACGCTTGAAGGTGAGGATTTTACGCTCGACTTGTGTGAAGCCGTGTTTCAGGCCGTGATTGGGATATGATACGATTAAATATTAAAACGAGTTTGGACCGTACTCCAGACAGGTGAACAATACAGATTGAGTGGGACAAAAAGTTTGCCGTTTGAGGTTTGCCACCGTATTAAGACGATCTGGAAAAGAGATAAAAAATATATAATTGTAAAAGTTAGAAAAGTTTTGTAAAAACATTTACAGGTTTTTTTCTTAATATTATTTAATATGTTTGTAAAATTGTATTTTGAATTTAGTAGTTAGACATAGAATTGTATATGATGTTTAAGCATAATATAATAAACCTGATTAGATCATTTTTGTTCCCATAATCTCATGTTTTGGTAACTAAATTAAAAAAGAAAGATTCAGCATAAAAAAAACTTCCATAAAACAGAATCTGAAAGTTTGCTCTGTACTCTAAACTACTGAAAACATCGATAGAGTTGCATATTTTGCGATTACGTGCTCGAACGGTAGACAAAGTTTTATCGTTCTCCAACCAGACGCAAGGCCACGTCGGCAATGAATACCAAAACAGGCCACTTAAGGATGGACCGTATAGGCTCCCTTCATCCAGTTTGTGGCGTTTTTTGTTTCCCGAAACATTCCCGCAGCATGGGATATGGTTGGTGTCTGCGGAAAAGATTATAAAACATGCAACGACACTCGTGAACTCGATGAATTCCGGCTGATTAGAGTGAGTTTTTATTTAGAAATCCAGTAAGTTTCTTCTCTCTTGCACGTTCTCATCTAAAGTGGTAAACATTCAAACCATAGTATGGTAAAGGAAATTAAAGTTGTCCGTAGTACAATTTCCTTTCGCTCACAAACACATGAGAGCGACTAAAACGAACACACCGTAAAAAAGCATGTCACTTTTAGAGAGCGTTTTCAGCTACTTATTTTTTTCCGTCCTCGGGGTAAAATAGTGAACTGACGGCATAAAACATTGCCAAAACATGAAAAACGATTCCCGTGTCAACTCGAACTCCCTCCCAGCTCGTCACCACTGTTCGTCTCCCCAGGGTCGAACGTCACGGTGCAAATAGGCAACAACTCGGGGGCTTGTCGGCGACACACAACTATTTTCGAGTCAAAACAGCAGTGAATTTACTTCGGCTCTATTTGTCCATTGCGGTTTGTAGAGTCCTATTTATTCAGGCGGCTCAGCCCCAGCACTTGTTTACCCAGTCTCAGGGCGAATGTCAGACCAAATGTCGTACCGCTGGATGCACAATTTGCATTCGAAGTTTTCCGTATCCTTTTCCGTTTTGTTTGCCGTTACTGGAAGTGAAAATGCCTGCCCGCAATGTCCGGTGAAGGACATTGAAGAGTGTAAATAGAGCGAGCAGATTATCGGGCTTTGGGAAATGATAAATTGATGGGGAAATGTGTAAAAAGCCATATCAATTTTATTCATGGTCCCCGTTGCGTTACTTTACATCTACATGTGCACCCCATTGCCCCCAAATAAAACAATGATGTTTTGTCCATTTTGCTCATTGTAAAACAAACAACAGCGGTGGAACTCCCATCAAAGTGTTGTTCAAAGTGAAAGAAAGAAAAACATTATCCTCGGTGGAACGCTTAACAATAGACATAATCCATCAACACAACTCCCCGGTGCGTTTGATAAACATTCCAATTTGCTTCCGGGATGTTTCTTTGCGAAGAGACTTTTCTACGCACATGCCATGTACTTGAACGTCGGTTCTGTATCATTAGTTACGATGTCATTTTAAAGATGATGAATGACCCTTTCCTTGGGGAAAACTCGTTGTCATCAATTCATTTCTGAACCACATGCGGTTAAGTAAACTCCAAGTTCAGAGGAATAACTATGTCTAGCGAGACAAGTAACCGATAGCTTCACAATAGTGCGATAATAATGTGAAGTCAATGTTGTGTAGTGATAGGGTCATAAACTACAATAACCTAGGTGATGTTTATCTCTCAAAATCTATTAAAAATGCATTTAATTCTTTCGTTTTGACAGATATTGAAAAGAGTCCGTTTTATCGACACAGTCCTTGTATGCTATCTTTGAAAATTTTTACGATACACTGGATTAATGCGCGATTGCAGTTGAAAAACTTACTTTACCATGAAGGCGGACTGTCAGTCCTTTCGGGAGAACGATGCAAATGGGATTTTAGACCCGGTTCGTCATGTGAAAGACTCGTCACTTTGCCACTCTTATCAGTATATGTTTAATAATACAAACTGTGTAGGGTGAACTTCTCAAAAAGTACTAATTACTAACTTAATGGCATATTTTAATCGACTCAACGATTCAATTATTGTTACTGAACCCTGGTATTAACCCGATTAGCTACGAAGGACTAACCTAAATTAAAACTTAAGAATAAATAATTAAAAAATTACATCAACTTTTCAATACATCATTACGACCAGACCAATCAAAACGACTAGCCATATCTATAGGCGAATGTTTCCAATGTTTTACATTTTTTTATTATTTTGGTTTTCTCAATAGATTCAAACTGCTTACTAATATTTGAATGACATACCAAATGTGCAACTTCATAGTAATCATAAGCGGATTCAGATGCAACTTCTAAATAAAATCCGTATTCGATTAGGGTACTTCAAAATTTTTCCGAAGTTGACTACTCCGGTGTAGATTCAGGAAGTTTGCAACCGTGAACCTCAGGTTTTAAAAAAAAATTAAATGAGTATTTGTTTCCAATATTAAAAAAAAAATTCAAGCAGTTTTCCAGAAAATGTGCAATATATTCCATATTTTTTCACGTAGTTATTTTGCAAGTTTTTCAACAGTTTTGAATTTTTGTTGGGTAATTTTATTTGAGATTTTTAAAAATATTGCGTAAACCCATATAACTAATTTCTCCACATTTTCTAATGGGGTTCTTTAGGGCTTACCTAAAGAAAGCAATGTTGTTCCCAGCACAACCTTGTATATTTCATACTTTTCCATGAGGGTGTTTGCAGTTTTTTTTTATTTTTATGTTCAAAAATATATAAAATCTTAGTAATCCAAACTAAATCAATTGTTTTTATATTCACTGAAGAACGGCCGGGCCGTATACCTTAAACTAAATCAATTGCGTAAAATTTTAAGTCGAACTGAAACCCAACTCGGCGAAAAAAATGATTTAATCGGTCACTGGATACAACTCTCTATACCTTATGGTAAACCTTATAGTTGTTACAGGTGAAACAAACGGTCACAAGTCACGAGACCTCTGAGTACTGGTATACACAGCAGGATATGCAAATATTTTACAATATGTTCAACATTTCACTCGATAACACCAGAGCACATGCTAAGCTCGTTTTACAACTGTTCGAAGGATTTTGTCAAAATATTTGTCCTATATGTTTAGTGTAAATCCTTAAGCACCTCAAATGAGATGATTTGCTGTGGTTACCCCAATAAAAAAAGTAATTTTCTTACCCATGTACATCATGAAATTTGCATGGATTTTGGCTATAACATCACGTACCGCTGTTATTATGAAACACAATTCTATACCGTTTGCTTATCTTTAATCAAACCTATTAAAATTTTGTTATGGCATAAACTCGAATTCCTCCCTCTGCTAATGACACTAGCTTCGGAAACGACCTCCGGTAAGCAAACATGATCCATTTCATTAGCATAAAAACTCAAACTTGGTTAAATCGTAAAGCACTTATATGAGCAAACGCGTGCGTGTGCGTGAATCTCCTTCGGTAACAAAAGGGTTCTAAAAACAGGTACACCGAAATGGAACCTTGTCGTACCGGTTGGTAATAGCTTCGTTAATTGCTTGGTAAGCAAATGGCATAAAAGCACGGTTACCGGGATAACCCTTTCACAATCCCCAATCCTCTTATTCCGTTCCATCCCGGTGGACACCGGGAGTTTATTAAACCATTCACCCGTCGACCAGGGCAGGAAGAAAGCGTTTGCAAAACGGAATTAATGAAAATCTCGCTAAACAAAGCCAACCATTTACTTTACCTAAATGACACCTAATGATGGAACATTGACTGTGGGCGACTGTGGCAAGAAGCGTGAGAGGTCGTATCGAAAAAGAAAGGAAAAAAAAGTATTCCATTACAAGTCCTGTTGCCATTAACGTCTAAATAACTCGACTAATTACACGAGCAGTGTATGAACAATCGAGGAAATCCTCCCTGGCCACGATGAACGCAACAAGCGGGCGTGCCGTCTATGTTGTATCACTTTTTTTTCGGCTCGTTTTATTTCCCTTCTGATAAATGATGTCATCCCGGGAAAAGATCCCTGTGTGCGCGGACCAGTGTGTCCCCATTAAATTGCAATTACTTTAACGACGAGCGCGTAGAAGAGGCATACAGCAACGACAACGCTTCATGAATCATTTACGGTTGGTGGCGGTGTTCTCGTTAACGTACGTACGTACGGTCCCATAACCGCCATCATAATGTTTGTTCTTTTGCTGATCTTATGCTACAGTGCTGTACGCATATCCGTACTTGAGCACTCAGCTAGGTACACCTCGCTTAGATGGTCCACTGATGAGGTATCGCGGGTAAGGCCTTGATTATCGTTTGATAGTCTCAGCGCTATTATTTCCTAGCTGCCCAGTGGCCCGTCGTAAACAGAATGCGGTGCAAATTGTGCGCTGTAACATAATCGGAATGATTTATGGAATTTCTGGAAGTTTGACAGAATATTTATTTTTATCAAGATAGTGCCACGAATCTTTTTTTACATACAAAGTGTACACAATGTTAGTATAAGTATTATCCACTTTAATAATGACGATGCAAGTCGACTAAATTCTCATAAATTTAATGTCAAATGAAGCGCCATAACTGAAAAGACTGTAGGATTTTTTGATTTATTTAAAATTCTGAAAAGACAGGCATAAAAATACAAGTACCCTTCTCTTACACAACAGCGCTCTAGGTTCTAAGCCCAGATTAATAGATTATAAAGTGAACGAAATAAAGATAAGTGGTTAAGTGTGTGGTGGTAGGAAAAAGCAGTTCAATGACGAAAACTACTATGGTAAAGTGTGTAGTTGTAGGAACAAAAATTGCAAATGATGAATACATTCCTGAATCAAACCAGAAACTCACCAAATGTATTTGGTTTCTTTAAAATTCGTTATTGAATAGTTGAGACAGTTTTTCACTGTACAAATAACTTTTTTCTATGTTAGTGATGTTTCTGAGGTCATTTCTGACCATTTACTACCAAAATAATGACTTATTTGGATTGGTAGTTTTATAACAAACATAATTTACAAAAAAGAAAATTTTTTAAACTCATTTACAATTTTTATGTAAATTCTAAAAGTGATCAAAACCATGTTAAAGTTTCAAAACCTCCGATTCATTTGAATTAAGCATTCAACACATCATTAAAATATATATTTTAGTGTAAGTGTAAGTTTTAGTGCAATATACTACGATTTTTAATTATTTTATGTGAAGAACAATATTTTTCCGAAGTAACAATACAACATAGTTATGTTACAGCGTTTAAAAAGTTTTAAAAAGTTTCAAAATATGAATAAATCATAAAAAGACGTAAAATTGCATTTCAGACAAATCATACAAACAATGTTTATATCATCTCTTAAGGGTGTAAAGTAAATTGAAAACAAGAGAGCCCTTATAATTTTGGTACGCGTTGTATACTTATGGTAAGCACTGTATAGTATATTTTAAAAAAACACACTATTTAGTAAACACTGTACATATTGAGAGATTTACAGAGACTGACGAAGATGTGATATTTTATTAAAATGTGACCCTCTTCGTACGTAACCGTTTTTTCTATAGACACGCGACGTCGTTCGACGTTCTCATTTATGGTCTTTCCTTTTACGTCCTCTTCCAAAGCTCAAACATGTTCGAATGCCCTTACAGACATCTTTCATTATAGTGCTTCGTTGCCGTTTAGCTCGGTAGTGCAGACACACACCTTCACGGGCTGGTCGGGCTTCAGCCATCGGTTTTGCCATGCGATCCCTAATGTTATAGGTCATGCAAAGGGAAAAGATTCAATTTACCTCCAATTTGCAATTTTATCCACATTAAAGTGTGTCCACATGGTGACCATACCGTACCGCCCATACACACGGTCGTGGCACACGTACACACCGTTTATTAGACTTCCGCATGGAAAGCGGATTGCCATACCTATTCAAAACCCTCCCGGGAGCAAACAGGAAGCGAAAGGAAATTTTAACGGGTTTCATTAGCCCAGGAGGACCCTATGAATAAAAGATGGACCTTCGCTTGGCACGGCACGATGCGTCCAAGACCTCCCATAAAGATCCACACAATGAAGACGAAGCAGGTGAGTAACTTTCTTGGTAGCGGAGCGCAATTCTAGCTACCTAGCTTCCTGCTGTAAGCGAACACAATTTAGTGCCACATTTAGTTTGCAGTGTTGCATAGTGGCCAATATTTTTTTCGTACTTCCGGTTTTACCCACCCGGAACGTCGGTCAATTGGAGCTGCATCCTATGTAGCGGCTAAACCGGAAGCTAGATAACACAGTTGCCAAAGTTGGCGAGCGATTGGCGCGAAAGATAATACGCGCTGTAGAGTTTGTGGCGATGGAGGCAATAAATTGCAACACGAATCGACACACTGTTGCATGTGAAGCTGGAAGAGCACATAAAAGGTAAGGATGGTAAAAGGTAAAGTTGCAAGGATGCGTTGGAAAACGATTCGCGATTTGTAGGCGAATCACTGCAACAATTCTTTACCCCGTACCCCTATGGCTTAATACCTTATATTTGCCCTTGCACGACAACACGATGTGGTGGAAAGATTTATGCTACCGAGCGTGTATCCTTGCTGATGCTCACCCCGTAGATTATCTTCCACCTGGGCACCGACCGGGGTTGAACGATGAAGTGATTTCATCGCGCTGCGGAGCGTAACTTCCGGGTTGGGGTGGGCGGGAATTATAAATTATTCCACCGCACGCCAGACAGATGGATTCGTTGAATCGTGTAAGCCGTTTTGGGTATTTTTAGATAAGGTTAATGCTTTAATTTATTGCCTGCCACGGTTGAATGCGCATTTTTCGGGCATTGATTAAACCGATAATGAATTTCTGCTGTAACGAGCTTTCGGGACAGGGGTTGTTGAAAGCTACATTCCCAATCTGGCTCATGATAAATGATTCCTGATGGATTTTTTACATGTACCTATGGCAAACATGTAGCTCAAAGTATTCTGTGTCCATTTAAAAGGTAACATAAGACTTCAGCTTCTATAACTATATGTAGTTTAGGCAAATCTTACTTTTTTTTATTCCTGAAGGACGGCCAGGCACAACATAAATTATTAATATGTTTGAAAAATGATCGTCCCTGAACGTTTTTGAACAACAACTACAAATTTATATTTGTTAGTGGTAACTGGTCCGTAATTGCTAAAATAAATATATAATTCATTACAGTTTCTTCAAACTACTTTAATGAATACGGTAACAAATCTACACCACGAGTTATAGTATCAGAAAAAGACAATAAATTTACCCAATTCTTGCCGATTTGAAAACTTATATAGATTCAATATCATCTATGATATCAGTAGTTTTATTTTTATATCGCCAAAACAGTTTTTATTTTGGTTCTTGATGTTCTTTTTTGTTAAGCACAGTTATTAGGTAATTTCTATCAAAACGAATGACTAGAGTAAATCATTAATAAATAGAAGAAATAACTAGAGTAAAATATACAATTAATTCAAAAATACATTTCCAGATTATCAGTTTTGAGATTTTTCAAAAATTATGTTTGTTCATTGTGTTGCAAGTTGGTAAATATCTCTTTCCACGTAAATCACAGTTCTTGGCGGGAGTAATACTTCGCTCAGCTAAATTCTTCCAAACCCCACTTGTCAGCAAAATTCCCATCCATTAGGTTGATAACTTTATCCCCTTCCGATAGCGACTTGATGGTGGAATGTTTTAGTACGAATTATTGGCCCCCCCACTTTTCGGCTGATTCTAAACATACCGCAAAATTCATCCGCCAAAGTGCCCAAAGCCTAAACGGTGATCGCCCCGTGAACTAAACGACCGAGTGTCATTGGTTTTATACCAACGGCCATCGTTTTGCGAAGGAAGGATACATGATCGCGGCTGGTGCTATTGTTGGTTGCGTGAAAGGTCAGTCTATTGCCATTGACGAAAGTGAGCGACGTGCAAACAATGGCACGGAAAATGGGAAGGAAAGCAACCAAGCATAAAAGGACAACCACTCGTACGATAACGACACAGGACAACGGACCCGCCGCTATCGCTACGATTGGGTGTACAGTTTCCGATGGTAAGTGGGGGTTTGGGTTCGGTTTCTTTAAACGCTGCTCATCTCTTAAATGTGTCGTGCATTGTGCCCGTGCTCCAGAACACACTGCCAAGCGCTGTTGTGTTTGATGTGGTGGTGCTTTTTTCGCGTACAAACACGAAACATGAAACGTTCTTCGTTTGGCAAATGAACACTAGAGCGCCACACTGAAAACGAAGAAGTCTTTGTTTGGGTTTGAGTGGTTGAACAGTAAAGAAAAGCTTTCGAATACTATCAACCTTAATGGATCGGGTGGGAGATATTTTATGATAATTGTTATTTTGAAGTGCTGCAGTTCTTTAGGATATGGTATCTTATTTATTCAGCAATGATGTTTATTGTGCAGCTTAACGTCAATCGTAGGGAGCAATCCTAGTGTTGAGCGCTTTGTTTCATGCGGAATGCTCGATATGCATCTTGTATACTAAATCAGGCTTACGTCGGTAAATGTGTACTCAAACACTCTCGACTAGATTGGCGTGTTATCTCGACTCCATTGGCTAGCATAACACCGAGTGCACTCAACTGCATAGAGCGCAATGCGTAAGTGTGCTCTAGTCACGTTGGCAATATGCTCGACCATTGAGGAGCATAGTTTTTGAGTTCGGACTAGAGCAGCAGCTGAGATGAGCCACTCTAATGAGACTTAACGCTATTCCCTGGAACTTTCTCCGAACGTTCGCAACGGTATTCGTCGCTCTATCCCACAGAGCTATAGTTAAATATTGCTGCGTAATCCGTCGCTTTTAGCGTTACGGTGGCTGATATGGATTTACTCCGTTCAATCGAACCAACTACCCTCAGCTACACTCATGTTACTTTTTATGTGAAGAATAGATCCATACACGCTTCACGATCCGCCTTACCCCACTTTTCTACCCGAAAGGTTTACGGGATATTGGCTTGCTGATGTGTCCACTGGTTCTGGAGAGATGTTTGTGCTGGAGATATTGCGTCTGGTTCCATTATCCGCCTGCTAATGCTTGACCGTGTGCCGGAACGATATGACACCCGATCCATTAGCACAACGATAGTGGGAGGTAGCGATGGGCAAATATCAATTCATCACCACCGGGCGACTAGTGAGGCACCTAAATCACATCGAATCTGCCACCAGCTGGAGCTGGTTGCTGTTCGATAAGCGCCAAGATTACAGTAATGGATGGGGAAATAATGGAACTAGCAATCAGCTGCAGCGAGAGACATGGTTTCGAATATTGGCAATTCATCATTTTTAACAACATTTCACAAGAATGGACTGTAACAAATTAACTTTAGAAATGTTTTGTGGATCGCGAGGAACGCTTTAGGCAGATTTAGAACATTAATTTCGTTTGAAACGTCAGATAACAATAAAACTTTTTAGCATTTTAATATGCAAATAACGTCGGTTGTGTGAATTAATTTTATGTTTTAAATGCCTCAACCAAACTTTTCCCATAAAAACTTCGACTCAAAATGATATTGAAGCAAAAAAAAAAGAAACGAGTGAATAGTTTCCCCGGGAACTATTCCAATCTCATCTGCCTGCTCCGGCACATAAGCACTGCATGATCATCCTAACGAGACGGTCGAAACCGGCAACGTGACAGCGTGATTCAGCACTCAGATACCGCCCGGAGATACATATATGCTTGAATAAATGTTTGTACTACGCCTCATCTATTAATAAACCAACCGTCCGGCGCCCGTACACAGGATGGCCAGGGTCCTGCGAGTGACAAGGTTGGGCGATCCTGAACCCACCCACCGGCTCAGCCAATGTGACAGCTGAGGCCCGACCCACAATATCGATCTCCTGTGATGGTGCATTGCCTGTAGCCGGAGGGATATTGAGTAATGTGCCGGTTTCTTCGCAGCGGACTGCAGCGGACCACTCGATTGCCAGGATTTGGAGGACAAAAATACGACCTTCTTCATTCGTGAAACCACCCAATGACAGGGACAGTTTGGCAGAAGCAGCAGTAACAACACGAAAGAAAAAAAAAACCCCAACCCACAGCGTCCATCTCGTTTGGCTCAGCAAATACATTCGACGTTTCTGTTTCCGGTGCTGTCCATTGATTGTGTCCTCGACGCTCCAAAGGACAGGCGAGTCGCACCGTAAACGCTGGCACAATCGCCACTGCCAAAGAGCGATAGGAAATTCGCGAACGAACGAGTGTTCGGGTGGAATTATTCCGACTACGCCTGGTGATTGATTGCTGCTTTGCGCGTCCCACTAGAAGGCGTATAAAGAAGTTGGCACCGGGCTCGCCACACAGTGCCACCCAATAGAGGAACGGGTAAGTTATGATGTCAGCTCATTGTTGCACCGGAACAATGACCGTGCAATGGCACGGACCAGCTGCGATGCCGATCACGTGCCATGCCCTGGATAGGATAATCGGGTGGGATCGGATCTTCGCACTACAATGTAGAGCATGTCCTATGCACTATATCCTACATTTACACCATCCCTGTCTACCTTATGCCTTTCGTTACCTTTGCTTCACTCTTTCTCGTGTTATCTTTCGCTGCGGTTACATGGCCGGGTCTGCTCATACGCTCTGGATGCTCAATCAGGCTAATGGGTTCTTCGATGGGATTGCGTACAAGATAAATTAATTTACTTCGCTTAGTCAGAGATAGGGATATTACACTGGCATTAGATAGTGTCTGGATAGTTTATGCGAGGGCATACTGTAATTACAAACTCAATTACAGCTCCCAGACAAGAGGTGCAGCCAATGCACTAGATATGCCGGCGACATAACTATTATCTGTTGTTAGAAGCTAGTATTACGAAGGGCGGAAGCTACCAAAATGAAACAAATATTTTTCAGATGAGTTGTAGAGAAGTGAGAATAAATTACTAAGCAATGTATGGCAATACCAGAACGGTCTGGTAGATTAAAGAAATGGAATTAAAAGAAGAAATGGAGACATTTTTCCATTAAACTTTTTTTAATTAGTACTCTTTGAAATATGCTAGTTATTGCAGAAAAGTCAGGCCATGTTGCTAAATAAGTTATGATGAAAGGTCGTATTATTAAAAACAATTGTAATTCTTTTTTTTTTCAATGAATGACATGAAAGAATTCATAGTTAAAAATTGTTATTGAACCTCTTATCAATTTTTCATGTAACAAAACTCTCATATCAATAAATACAGCTGTAGCATATGTGCTAAACATCTTACCATAAGTTAAAATTGTTCAAGTAATGTATGAATCTCGCTAGTCGATCACTTGACTGAAGGTAACCAATACCAATGACCCAAATACCAAGAGAACTGAGGCACAATAACGCACTTAAATTAAAGAAAATCAAAGTTGCACCGTTTACAAAACAAATGACCAACGCAGGAAGTAAAAGTATGAACCATAAGTTGACGGATATAGAATTTATAAATAATAATATAATGTAAAACCGTACTGAATAGATAGGAGAATGTGTCAAGAAACTGAGTATAAATAAAGATTATTTAACCTGGACGAAGAGATCAATCGGAGAGAAGTGGTTGGACCATTAGACTAGAGATTTAAACTAAACTACTCTATGTTCATCTTGCAAGAGCTTCGTGTATCCCCTACCGAAGATAAGGCCTCAATGTCTCCTAAACATTAGTTATATGTTTATATACCAAGTGTACATCAAGATTCACTTAAATCAAACAAAATCTCTAATAATATTAAAAGTTTTGATCCTTACAACCTCTGTAAAGCTACATCGATAAAGTTTAAGCATCGGAATCCAAAAACTTGCAACAGCATATCCGGTCCATGATTTACCATCCTCCTAGCTACTTAAAAATCTCATTGAAAGGCTTAAAAATTTATAACCCATAGTAGTGCTTTCGAACGTTTTTCAGTGAAGGTCAAAATAACACAGCACCACACGGCAGATTTAATAATTTGTACCGTTCACGAAAACGAAGTGGTCGTAATTTAAAATTCTCTTAAAACTTTTCCCATGCCTGCTTAAAGTTCGCCAGCCCAGCTCCACCCAAACCCGGAAGCTTTTTGGGTAGAGATATTTGCGATGGTTAAAATAAAAAAAAAATGAAACAGATACCAACGTTAGTTATTCAACAGTACTCTAACTGGGCAATTGAAACGGATTTCACACAGACGGTGAACATCTACAATGGAAGACGTTCGGCTTTTCGCTGTAAAGCTGTTAGTCAAGCACACAGATCGTGATAGTGTCGGTGCAGTTTCGCACATGAATTATGGGCCGGAACCTTTTCCGAGCTAATTCACTTGCTGGCATCGGAACAGATAAGCTCTTGCCCGTTTCACTGCCTGGTGTTACCCTTCCAAACTTAAGGATATGCTTTTGTTATCCGTAGACAGGCAAGTCTCGGTAAGGACGCCGACTAGCTTTAATCTCGGCGTAATCGCATATTGGTTTATAGGGTTTCAAACTCCATGAAACCTGGGAACCGGTTGGCATTTCATGGGAAAACGAGTACAAAAGGATTGAAGCGTGCCATTCCTCTGTCTTCTCCTTCTATCTCTCGCTATACTTAATATAAATCTAATCATTTGGCTCAAGCACAGATTAATTGGTTTTATCCTTTCGATTTCAGCTTCAAAGGAGCATCATAGAATGGGACAAAAGACGCAAAAGGGCCGTCAGCTTTGGTAGCAACTTGATGTGAAATAAACCATAACCCACACACAGCTTGGACGATACATCCGAGGTTCAAACTTTTTGGCAACCATTTGAGCTTAACGGTGCTGTGGTGAGTGTGGTTAGTCTTTCTGGGTTTTACTCCGGCTCAAATGTATTTGAACGAAGGTTTCCGGCATGGTTATACATGAATTTTATGTGTATTAAAGTTGAGCCAAAATGAAACAGAACGCGCTCTGCAGTTGGCTCAATACTGAACTGTATCGTAGAAACCCCGTCCAACAATGACCATTGTTAGCCGCAAAATGTCACGCGTACCGGTAAAATGTAGCGCAAATGGAAAAGACATTTATTATAAAGCGATACAAAGAACTATTGCTGGGACATGTGTCAGAAGCGGAAATTTATGCAACAAAAGCAACAGAATGAAACAAGAGCTTGTTTTAAGCATTGTTAGTTTTTTTTTGTGTTTTGTGGCAATGCATTCGAGTAGTACATATACTGAGATGATCTCTTATGAGATGACCTTCAAAATCATTGATTAGATAGCCTAATCGCAGTATTTTAGAAATAACATAACATAGTTCAGCATGGTCTTGCTTGGATATTGTGTCACTGAATCGATGTGTCTCAGCCAATAAAAACAGAAAATAGTGAGATCAAAAATGTTGATATAGTAAACCCTACATTGTTGAAAAATTTGACTAATAGGGAATCGGAAATCTATTATTTCTTTTGATTATTAGATCGTGATTGGTTGAATATGTTGCTAGTTACCAAGTTATTGCAGTTGAAAGTTGCCAAGCCAAAATTTTCCTACAATGAAGTATCTGATCTCCAAGCAATACGACTGGACCGTCCTTTATGGATAAAAAAGGAGCTTATCTCTGAGAGTTTACTGGATTTATCCATCAAACTAAAAGTCCTCTTTATACTTTGGTGCATATCGTTACGCTAACGAGTATTTTCCAGATAGGTCCAACAATCTCCTCGATATCTTCGCCGCGAACTGATTGTCTGCTTCAAAACCAAGTTAGAAATTCCGGAAGTCATTTCGAAACCAATTATCGAATGTACATCAATTAGAACTATCTCTCGTTGAAATTTGATCGTTTCCCATAAACCGTTTGACACACTTTACAATCAAATCAGCTTTCTGTTATTTAATATCTCGCACCGATCTATTTGTTGCCTTGAGATCGTTGGACAGGTTTATGAGAAAATCTGAAACAGAGTGCGGTTCTGGTCGGTAATTGGTTTTCCTCCAACAAACCCACAATTTTAGCTTTGAGCAAACTATATAACAAGCGGTGAAAGTCAGCAGAATTATATTCAGAAAAAGGGGGTTAGTATCGTTTTTGATTACGAAGTCTTGAAAGTAATCCAGCAGTCCAGTTTATACTGAGTGTATAGTAACCAGTTTCCAACTTTCCGGTAATTGTAACTTCTTTGATGTTCTACCAGCAAAGCCATATCGGGTGCATCTTGAAGAGTTGTACTATAACTTCCTAGCCCCCAGCTGATTAGTTCCATTTTGTGCTGTTTTATGTTTCTGAACCTCATTAATTTATATAAATTATACCTCCAACAGGATGGTATCATATTGTACTTTCATGTCCTTTATATTTGCAACGTTTTCTTTAACGTGTACTCGGTTTGGATGGCTCAAAAGAGTTTACACCTGCCAACGACCTTATCGATCGGAATATCTACAATTACTTTGACCCATATAACGAACATCGAAGTAACACCGCTTCCAGACCCCGTTTGAGATAAGTGTATGTTTTTTTTTATATAATAAAGATATAATTTTATTTTCAGGTTTAACAATTGTAAAATTTTAAAATATTCACCATCACAATGAGCAATAATTCCCTGTTTGTCATTATATAACTTCAACACATTTACTATTTCTCATTTACATTTCTTCTATAGTGCATCAACACCCTTCCTTATGTAAAACTTCCATCACCATCAACCGACAAATGGTCCTGCCAACTATTTACTGCAGAAGTTATTCCACACTTTTCCACACGCGCTACCCTACCAGCCCTTCGTTTGTTTCGTGACACATTCGCATCGTATTTGGGTTTTCACAAAATAAATTTGCAAACCCCCGGCCGGCACCAACGGGTCGCAGTCCTCGCCCGTGAGGATAGGTGTTAAAATAGTTGAACACAACTTTCCGCCGGTCCGAAAGACAATGATGGAATGCCGGAAGGAAACCCTTTCCGACTCCAACCCGGAAAAGGAAACGCAATTCAAATGACTGCCGAAATGAGGATACAAGTTTTGACCGGTCCGGAAGGCTCGTGGAGGAACGGCTTGCAATAACTATTTAGAATTGTTGGTCGCCTGGTGGGGAACAAACTTTAGCTCCAGGAGCGCTGTAAGCAACCGAAAAGTCGTAGTCGTAGTTAGAAGAAAGCGTCTCCGTCTGTCGTTAAGTGAATGAAGCACGCATGCACAGCGAGCGACAGGACGAGCTAGCTAGCAGCGAGTGCCTTTACCGTACGCTGGGAGTGAATTATTTTCCTCAATTTATGATGCCTCCAAACTAGAGCCCGTATCGTACGGCAAGAATCACGATAGACAATAGGTTTTTGCAATGCGGCGAAGCGTATGACCGGCGAGAACTTTTCTCTACGGTTGCGTTCTTTTGTTGCGGAAACCCGTGCCATATTTTAGCGTCTATTCGAACAGCTCAATTTTGTCCTCCGTTACCCGTTACAGCTAATCTGAAATGGAACCACCATAAAGCTGGTTCGTTAACATTTTGCTCGGCACTTTTAAGTTCAGGGATCGGCAACTAGTTTTGTGAGGGTGGAAAATAATTATCATATTTTCATAATGCAAAAATAAAATACCATATCTCCATAAAAGAGACGGTTTTCAAAACAATCATTAACACTTGAGAATAAATAAAAACTAAACCATAATAAAAATATGCAATATTTATCAATTGCTGTAATATGAGTTGCCTTTCGAAACCAATACGTTTGTAATGAATATATTAGTTATAGATTTAAAAACATATTTTCATTACTTATTTCCATAATCTTAAACATTCGCACGGCAGTAGAATAAAAAGGTACCAAAAAGAGCAAAAGCCACGCACAGTGCTTATTTTTACTTAAGCTTATTTGGAACTTCATTGACGGAACCCCGTGTACTATTGAAAACTTAAGGTTTCCGGCACCTGGTAGGGTTCAAGGTCCAACACGGAATTTAAGTTGACAAATTTCAGATCGAATGTTCCTCTAATGGTGCTTTTTTTGCGTTATGCGTGCTCATTGCTCATTGTCATTAATGTATAATTTATGATAGATAGGGGGCGGTCCGGTGGCCCAGGAGATTACCGGCGCCGGTCTTAAACGGCAGGACCGTGGTTTAAATTCCATCTGGACCGTTCCCCCGTAGTGAGGACTGGCTATCCAACTACGTGGTATTAATGAGACTAATAATAATAATAATGAGACTAAATGGCAGTCATGACCAAGTAGGTAGTTATGCCAAAAAGGAATGCCAAGATCCTTTAATTAAGATGGTACATAACTACAATAACTTGTCGTGGATTGGAGGTCGTGGCGCTGGTGTACACACGGCACGATTGGAGTTCGAATCCCTTCATGACCGTTGCCCTGTAGTGAGGAATGACTATCCAACTATATGGTATCAAAAAGTCGGTCAAAAAGTAAGCCATAATATGGCCAACAGAAAACAGAAATCAATTTAGGGAACAGCGTCTGTTTCATGTACAATCCGTACAGACCTCATAAGCACCTTTCTTGTAATGTTATGTTAAAGCATGAACTTTACAAAAAGGGATTTTTTTCCTAAATAATGCAGGATTGTAAGAGGCGGCCCGGGTGGCCGTGGAGACAGCGGTACCGGTCTTAAACGGCGAATCAGCATAACTATAAGAATAGCTAAGAGGTGGTTGCTGACCCCTGACAACGACCACACAGTGCCGTGTCCGTGTTGTAAGCATGAAGTCTAAAGAACCGACCCACATTACCCATCATGATCACTAAAATGTGGAATTGTTTATAGCCTCCGAAAGAACGTTTGGCAAATGTATCTCGACTCCACATTTGAAGCAGGCCAAAAGAGCACTGTTGCATAAGTCAGCTGCAGTTCAAGTGGCCGCTTCGTTCCGCCTGGCTGCGCAAACAATGGGCCCTGAAAAAGAATGCCGAGCGAAATAACTTCCTCAAATTTTCGCTCCGCACGCGGGTGACAACAAAAGTGAACGGCGGGGCGGCCGGTAAGAAGCAACGCCCGGTTATAAAAGAACCATTGCAGTGTGAGCGATGGTATGGTGCCTGCTCGTAGCAACCGACATGCAATGCTTGTTTGCGATGCAACCCATGTACCCCGTACCGCCAGCAAAGAAAACTCACGAATAAAACGTGCATAAAATAACCGATGATGTTTCTGTTGCCGGTCCGGCTGGTGGGTTGCATTCCATCCCGACGGTTGCATGATGCATTTCGATGCCGAATGTAACGAGTGGCCGGAAGCATTCAGTTGCCGCTTGCAGAAATTGAAATCTACTTGAGCGCCTTGTATCCCGTGACGGGAATTGTAACATCGGCACGACATGTCGATTGGGAAGGGTATGAATAAAATAGTGGAAAATACCTCTGAGGTAAAGAAATATAATCGAAACATGTGCCTTTTTCGTTATAGCGAACTTCTTTCTTTTGATCGTTTGAATGCTTACAAGAAAAACCCATTCGTTCGCTTCAATCTACATTTTTCTCATTTATCGATGCAAAATTTATGAAAATTCGAATGGGGAATCTGGCACCAGGTTACAAGGCCAGCAATGAGGAATGGAATCTTGAGCTGGGATTTACCATTGAGACGGATTTCCACACGATTCGGTTGTGCTTTATATTCTACCTACCGAAATGCAGACATTACGACATTGTTCGTTCGAAACGGTACCAGGTGAATGAAATACATTTACAGTTGAAACGAAGCTTCGAACCGTCAAGTCATCGTGGTCCACGGTATGGAGACGAAAAAAAAAACGCTAAAGAAAAACGGAAGGATCCGGATGCTTCGGTTCCCACTTGCGCACGGAATGGCGAATGGATGGGTACACAGACGGGCGCCATTTTATTATGATTGATATGCAAAAGCCGACCCGGCAGGACCACACGAGTTGACATGAACGTTACGCAATGGCACAGAGAGTGGAAAAAGAGAAAGAGAGAGAAAGAGAGATGGATAAATCGGGTTCGGTTACGGTTCCGGTTTTCTTTTTGTAGCCGGCGGTCGTATTGAGTTTCTACCACGAAAAAAGGTTATTGTTGCCATTTATCATTCGCTTAAGTGCCGGAGTGGTTTCGGGATGGAAAGCGATCACCCAACTTCCCACATGATAAGTGAACTACAACGCAAAACGGGGTTTGCTCGTTTAACTTTAAAAGCTATGTTTAAGCAAGCAGAAGATTGGGCAAGCAATCTTGGGAAGACAGTTTGCTAGTGACTAGAAAATATTATTTTTTATCGCTTAAATTGGGATTGTCTCTCATTGGTGTTTCAATTAAATCTGTTTTCTTCGTGAAGATCAAACTTAAATGTTTTTCAACAAAACTTGATATTTGTAGAATTATAACGTAATCGTTTAGTTATTCGATTATATTACCGTGTATTTAAATATTTACTATTTAGTTCTTTTTTATTTTGTATAATAAAATTATTTGTTTTATTTTTTATATGACAGCCAGGCGATATTATACTTAGTTTACCACATAGTCGGATGG
The DNA here is from genome assembly GCA_000349025.1 of Anopheles minimus. Classification (NCBI taxonomy): domain Eukaryota; kingdom Metazoa; phylum Arthropoda; class Insecta; order Diptera; family Culicidae; genus Anopheles; species Anopheles minimus. The sequence goes on along the minus strand of KB663644.1, from coordinate 3,598,744 downwards.
TCAGTCCTTGGTACGGGAGAACAGTCCGGATAAAATTTTGGTCACGGTCCGTCGTGTGAAAGACCCGGGCCAATACTATTGTCCTTCCGGCCCATAATAATTGAATTATTAATTCAATTATTTTTCATTGGAATTTATTTTTTTTTTTATTTTTTTTTTATTTATCTATCTATTTATTTATTTATTTGTTTATTTATTTATTTATTTATTTATTTTTTATTTATTTAACTACTGTATTATTTAATGGTGTACTTTTTTCATTAAATTTATATTTTTATATGTTTCATCTATTCGAATCCCGAGCCGAACCAATGCAGCATTGCAGAATATTAATTCTACTTTTCCAATTATTCGCCAAAAAAATGGCCTTATAGTTAAGTTATGCACTGTTTTGGATTAATAATGTTTTTTTCCCTAATAACATAAGACTTGCAACATCATAATTGGGCTTGTACAGCAATTAAAAGCAACAACATTAATTGCCGTCCGATTTCGCGTCATGCAAAATTATTTTCAATACCCACAAAAGGCTGTCTGTCTGCAAAAATGAGTCATGGAAAAAATATTTCCCCCTTGTCTGCTGCACCTTTAGGCCCCCTTTCTAACCGCAGTTAAATATCCAGCCTCAATAAACATTAGGCAAACGAAATCCATTATATTTCGGTTCATTATTTTGTACTCCATTATAGCGACACGAAGCTTTTCTTTTCCTTCCATTTTCCATGTGCGTGTGTGGCGCTTGTGTTGCGTATCTGACTACCGGATCAATAACGCAGCAAGAGGTCTCCGGGAACCTTTGCAAAACACACAAAATAAATGAAAGAGTTTCCACGAATCAGAGGATGAAATGGTCTTCTTTCACTTTCGAGCGTTGCGTTTTTGTATTTATTTCCTCGTGCTGAACAAGCACTTTCGCGCACACTAATAAATGTGTACCGTCTGGAGAGCTTTTCTTCTCAGCGTGCCTTCCAGCGCTTACGAGAAGGTGTTCTTGATTTGCATGGCTAATAAGCAAAATTATTTACATATACAACATCCAGGGGTGTGTACGGTATCAGAGGCAATACTAGAGGCACAAAGAAGCAAAAAAACGGAGCGACAATCGATACAGAACAGAACGGAATACTGTTGCCAGTTCTTTTCTCGAACGGCACAAGTATGTTTCGCTTATGGAAAAGAAAACTTTATCTTATTAATATTTAAAGTGTTGTTTGAAACAGATAGGCGTCGAATGGCTACGGTGGCATCGTAAAGGGTAGCTGTTTGCATTTGCCTTGGAAAGGTGTCAGAGCGTTTGCCAAACCCGACACATGCTGTGGGGAATTTCTACTAAACGGTTGAACGATTTCGAACGTTCTCCTTTTCTCGAACAATTATTTTCATACATTTGAAGAAGGCAAAAAAAACTTTTAAATAAATACAAAATGTTAAAGTTGAATTCTATGAGTGCTAGAAAATAAATTATAGTTCCTCTCGTCTGATCAATTTGAATTTTAGATGTACAACATTAACATTCCTATTTATAAGGTAAATGAAGCACCTAGGAGCTACCCTATAATTTTAATCCTCACAGCCCTACCTCTTTCAATGATTGGGGACTTTCTAATAGCTCAAATAGTAACCCCTCTTTACATTTTGATGTCATCGTTAGTCCGATCCAATATTGGCCCATTTCATAAGCTAGTGGGATGGGCCGCCGTACAGCTAGTTGCTGCAGCACACAACCCTACCAGTAGCATTTAAATGCTTGTACTACAGTACACGTTGCCCTCTGCCCTCGTATGGCAACACCTAAATCCCAACCGTCCCAGCACGGAAACTTGTTGAACGCGACCAGGCGCCTCCATCGACGGGAACACACGCTTTGATGTAGCAGAGATTCCGAAGCTTACGATGAAGTGTTAATGCTGTGCAGCACTTTCTGTGCAATCTTCCGTAGCAAGGTAGTTAGGGTTGGACGGAAGCTAACGAGCGTTGTGCCGACAACTCTTTCCATTCCATATGGCGTGATGCACGCTATCAAAATCACTGCCTAGCTTGGGTTGGGTTTGGCCGGGGTCTTACACATCAGCTCACAATTGCAGGTTCACATGCTACGGTAAAAAATGCACGAAATATACCAACGGACAAGTCGTTGGGGCACATGAGGTAATGCGCCCGTTATCTAACGTTTGCTAATCGTTAACAATAAGTGTTAATGTCCGTCTGAAAGGCTAAGATGCTATTAAAACAGTTCATTCGATTGTGGAACGATGGCGATAGTGGACACCGTGTGTTTTCTCTCCAACATGATTTTGTGAGTGTGTGTGATTATAAAGAGAACAAAACAGAACTCGTAATCCATGATTCGTTTTGTCGATCAATTTACTGTTTTTTTTTTCGCATTCTAGCAAGCTTCAGCCATTTGCCTGTAGCGTCCATTTGCACCCCACCAGTAAGCTTATTCAGCCAGTCGTACATTACGGAAAAGCCGTTAACAGCCAAAACCCAAACCTGTATGCCCGTTTAACGCGAAACGTATTACTGATGCGATTTAAGCGAAAGTAATGAGCTGTTAATAATGTAAAATCGAAATTCAATACGCTCGGTTGCATCTCCTAGTCAATAAAACTCAGGCCGGTGTGAAAATGAATTTTAAACGATTACTGCAACCGTTCAGCGCTGCAAAAAACAACATCTCATACCTTTCACGCTAGACGCGACCCTAACCCAGTATCCGAGTGAAACGGAACCGACATTTGTCCGCAGTATTGCGTTGGAATGTTTATGTTTCATTATCGTCCCAGTAAGGATCAAATTCCATTATTTTCGCAGCCTCGAGATATATGGGGAAAACAGTGCAGCTCGGAAGGATAACATTAAATAGCTTTTATGGGTTCGGTGAAGAGTGGCTGTCGCACGTTTGATTTAACGGCCCGAGTTGATTTTGTGAGTGCTTGTTATCACTAGTTCTAATCGTATTAAATCACACGCCCACGAACTGACTGGTGCAACACATTCATTTGACATTTCTCTAAAGCGTAAGCGTTACGCATTTCTAGAATACGTAAGTTAATATAATGGAATTTCGATTATCTGTGCTTAAGATCCAACCCCTGCCGGATAAGGAAACAATAAGGCAAACGAGTACATCAGAGTTTCTAGATAAATATTAGTGTATAATGTATAGCAGGGGAGGAAGAAAGAGATCAGCACGGTTATAGTGAATTTAGTGTAGTTCTGTAATCCTGGAGCAGACTTGAGCAGTTCGTTTCATTTACTAATTAATCATTTTGCATACAATACGTTAACACGCTTTTAAAATGTTCATTGTTAGTTCCACTGTAAATATAATTAAGTTAAAAAATTGAGAATGTTAAATTCGAAATTAAGTGATAAACATAATATACCAAGTTCCATTTAAATGGGCGTTGGATTATCCGCACTAAATAATAAATCATGGAGTTAAATAGGCCCGGACACTATAAATCTCGCTATCTATCATAAATTATACATTAATGACAATGAACAATGAACACGCATAACTCAAAACGCGTAGTATATTTTAATAAATTAAATAAATGATCAGTATTCAAGCAAATCAAGATTTTGATCGATGAAAATTCTTACTTCAACATCCGATATACGCCATAGATTAAACAGCAGTTATACTATAACATCATATTATTTCACGATCAAGCTTCACAACAGCACCACGACCCAGCAATTCCATGCAAATAAGAAAAAAACGCTTCATGACTACCACTTCTTATCCGTCTGAAGGATGTAATTACATCCGTAAACGTCTACTTATGGATGTTATAGCACTGAAAACATAACATTAATTTAGGATTAATGAGTAGCCTTTTTTCCCTCGTCTTGTCTAAGGTAACGTATATATAATTAGGGAGAAAGTAAGTAAGTAAATAAGAACCAGTTTGTAACAGATCAAAACAGTCACAAAAAAAACACCATCATACAAATTTACCTTTCTTGGAGTAATCGTTTACGTATTGCAAAAAATCTACAATAAAGCGGTGTTGTATTACATAATACATAAATAATTATATAAATTTGAATAATATTATTAAATTGGATCCTAACGATAACAATTGTGATGGACGCTTTATTTGAGTTAATAAATACATTAAAAGCTTTCACATAGCTTTTATTAGTCAATGTTTCAAGCCTTTTGTTTTTCAAAAAAAAAAATTTCTCATGCATCAGTTATAACGATACTACCACAAACTTTTTATTGCCACACTTCAAACATTTATTATCCGTCTTTGCCACAGAGAGTCGACCAAACAAGATTACATCCAAAACTTTCAGTCCACTTGGTTTTTTTAAGATATGAGCTAATGAAAATGCTAAGCAGAGATAAAAACAGATATGTTCTACCAGTTATGTATTTTTTCAAACAGAAGTTTGAGCTTAAAAAGGTAGAATAAGTTATGAGGCATGGGGCTGTACAAAATGTATAATTGATGGTGAGCAATTCAGATATGATAGAAAAAAGACGAATAACTGGATGCATGCGTTAGCGCTCTATATGTGAATTAATAAGTAAATGTACAGTCGGAACAACATTTCAACAAATTTATTGCTCGATTCTTCTAATTTTTAAAATTATAATTAGATTTACTCTAAATTTCCGTGATCTTTGCATAAAATTTAATTCTTCTATTTATATATAAACATTCTCAGACAAAAATTCTCCTTACACTGAAAGCAAGGCATCCGATGAGTCTGTTGAAATTTCCAAAGTTTTTTAGTTAGTCCAGCTTAAAAAAAATGAAGACGAAATAAAAAAAATGATCTTATAATTTCGCTAAGGATTATATAAGTGACGGTAGATTTAAATAAAAAAAACCAAATTATTTATTCATTGTGCCTCATACTCGACATGCCCGACTCATGGAACTTAACTTAATTGTTCCTTACGGAGAGCACTTTTTGCTCAAAATACTGTTCCAGAAGCATTATACAATTTTAAATATTTTTGCTCCCTCATTTCAATAAATCATAAGCTAAATTTACTACAATGCACAGAAAGAAAAGCTCCGTCCGATGAAGCTATGGTACTATTTTAACATTCTTACCCAAAATGACAAAACCATTACCCGCAAACTCATTACGCTACCGTAACGCGATCGCATTGGATCATTAAACGTTGCCTGTGCAAGCAACGTACCGCAGAAGAAAGCACCAGACGGGGATGTGTAAATAGTTCCCCAATTCCCTTTGATGTTTTACGCAAAGCGAACGAAATGATAAGAACCATCTAGCGGCCCAAAGCATGCATTTTACAGGAAGCAAACGTTCCCCATGGGATGGATTCCGTTGTTAGCGTCTGCTCGTAAACGGTTTCACGATGAGAAATGGTAAACGGAGCGACGTTTCATCCTAACAAGCTTGCTAGAATTTTCAATTATAGGTGATATAAGTATTCTGCCTAAATTATGCATGACCAGGATTGACACTTTAAAGCTTTAAAGAGTCTCTTTTTGAATTTGTTACCTAATGTTTGCGGAAAGTGTTTGTCCAACCCCATTTCAAAGCTGGCCAAGAAAAATCAAAGCGTAAATTACTCATACTGTACAACGTTAGTGACGGGATTTCAATTAAAATTATTTCATCTCATCATCGTACCACATCAACGAAACCATGTACCATCGTCGGTTTTCCCGCACCCTTTTCATAATGTCATTCCATATGAAGTACATTTACCCCGTTAAATCACATTAACTGTTCTGCTTTCCACTCACACATACACACACACACACACCCAAATGCACAACTCCCGCACCCAGGTGCAGTTTGCTCGATGGAACGCGAAAATTGCACCGGAACGTGGGTTATAATTCAATAAAATGCACATGTGTAGCAGCACTCTCCGCTTGCAGCTTTAGTTTTTGCGAAATCATAATTAAATCTAACGATAGCTATTAGCGTGGTTTCAAGTGCCGACGCAGTTTGGCTTTTGCGTTGGATTCGGTGAGGTATTCCACCACCCGCCCTGTGCGGGGAAAACTTTTGGGGCAATTTTCCACTTGACAGTGAAGCGCTATTTGTACGTGCACTTTCGGGGCGCAATTGCACGCTTCACAACGGTTTAGGTCAGTGGTCGGCAAGGTACGGATCTTCTATGTGGCTTTTTGGAGAAAAGGGCATTACAATTGCTGAGCCTTGCTAAAATTTCACACACAACCAGTATTTTAACTAAAATTCTGATTCATGAGAATAATAGAAAAGAAATGTTAAAATAAATATTCATTGAGATCTTGGTATTCTTTTACATCCATTACGTTCTACAGTTTCAATTACCTCATGCTTGTGGTGTGCTCTAAGTTTGTTATCATACAATAAGCAGTAATATACCTTCAAAACATTAACTAGTTGGAAACAATAGGCCAAGAACAACCAAAGAACTTGTTGCTCCTGCTTCCAGTTGTTCATCAAACGACATATGAGACACACATTAGCATAAGTTGAGCACATGACTACACAAAATTTCTCATTACTCTTCTACAAGATTCTACATTATTTGGATATCTAATAAAGCTACACAAAATTTTAAACAAACAATATTTGAAATGATTTTTCAAATTTTCAAACACATTTTTTTTTAAATCAATCAATAATTTGGAGAATATCTTTGAGTATAACACCCATTGTACTCTTCAATTTAAAAACACCAAAATAGATTAGTGGGACGGCCCGATTGTGTTCCTCCGTAAGCTGGACGGACTATTTTGTTGCAGAATCAAATTATTGCAATTTGCTATTCTTGGTATTTTGGTATCCAGAAATAAAACCAAAATTTCACAGTTCACTCCTCCAAACTGGTTTCTACGTGTATTTTTGCGATATTTGGAACTTTTGGTGTTATTTAGGATGGTCTTGGTTATATACTCGAAAGCAAAAAATTATCTTTCACGAACACTATCCTAACATTCTCAAAAAAGTTGAGTCCTATTCGTAGATTTAGATTTTTTGTAGATATAAAGAGCTCCTTGTGTCTGAAGGTGTTTTAATGCAGCTTCGTTCAATCCACCTTAGAATTCGCGAGTTTCATTTGGTGTCTCTCGGTTTCAGTTTCCTAACTGGAACAAGTGCAGCGCCATTTCTTTAGAATAACTACTCGAAGGTTTCTCGGTCGTTTGGTGACCGATCTAAAACCGGCTGAGCAGTTTTAACTGTTTGTCCGATCTCTACGACTTCTCGATCTCCACTTTTCGATCCTCGCTTCTTACATCTCTAAACTTCTCTAATTTCTCTCGTAAATAAATATGTTCACTGCATGAAGGTTGCCGACCACTGGTACAGGCAATTCAAAAGCTTCACTGCAGTCCGCTAACCGATGTGACCGTTATTGAATGTACTTAATTGCTGGCATAAATTTTAATCTGTTATCGAGTTGGTAGTTTAAAGCTGTTCATTTTTTTCTTTTGCTTTTCAATGTTCGATAATAACTCGTACCATGTCAACTATCAACGCTTCCGCTCTGTTATGGACGTGTATTTATCATACATATCGGTGTTGAGCGTAGGAGAGATGTGATGTGTGAATACAGCAGTGCTGTCTCCCACAGGACGCTGCATCCTTACAGCTGTCTGGTCACGAGTTGATTCCAGCACCGAAAGCCAAAGGCAATAAATTATCGACCATAAAGCACGCGTTGCGTCCATCGATAAAGCGTGCTGGTGCGATGTTTGATGATGTCACGTTTATGCGCTTATGTGATGATCAGGAACTTTTCCCCCGTTTGGTGGGAAACCTCAAACATTCGACGCATTCGAGGCAGAAGCTGCACGTAGCAGGTTAGGTCACGAGTGTGCCCTGTGCACATTAACCCTTGCGTAGATCAGTGGGGAACGTGCTTTAAAACCCATTTGGTTGATATATTGCAATGCATAATTATTTTTCTTATTTATATTGAGAGATGTATTTTCTTACAATTCAAATGTTATACAATGACCTGAACTTCATCCTTCTTTTTGAAACAACCTTACATTTTAGAAAACATTATTTGAACCCTCTGCAGCCGCTATTGGTCAGAATTGCGCTGAAAAGCAAATTCCTATAACGATAAAATGTGCTGATAATATCAACCTGTCATCGGTCACAACTCGCCAACGCGTACACTTTACCAACAACCATGATGGTGATGATGATGCATCTCGGTGCATCGTGCTTGCATGTTTTGCGCATACTGAAAATTTAATCAATGTCATTTACTAACCCCACACCAGCCACAAGCATCATTCCCATGTTCCGTTCACGAACGAACGAGCGAAAGATACGGATGGCATCTGCTTACGCGTATCCTATCGCGGTACGAGGACACGGTGTTGTGGGTGGGTGTGAACAGGCAGCTGTCAGCGTAGTTCCGATGTTTGCTAAATCTCAATTCCCATACTTTCTGGGTAGCAGCGCCGCGAGCGAGCCGCAGGTATGATCGTAAGTCAATAAATTAGAACGCGAATGGAGTATGACACGGCATCGGGTAGCTGAGAGCATAGTCATGTTTTGCAGGGGTATACATCTATGATTCAACGTATGGCACGGTATGAAATGCAGAAGCTTTCTCTGACGTTCGAAAGATAAGGAATTAGTTTAGTTTGCATTTTATGAAGCTTCTCTAACTTCTGTGGCATTGGCTACATTGCACTGTTAGTTGAAAGTTGCATTGGAACCTTAAGAACAATATAATAAATTCAACACATAGTTTCATTGGGAAGATAAGACAATCTATACCTCTTGTCTAGGTTATTAGAGTAAATATTGTACCTTACAGCCTGTTCTTATGTACACATCGTGATCCATTGGGGATTTAAATCATTTCACTTTTTCCCATCTTATCGATCCTCTCTCACCAACACTAGCCAACCGATGCTTAGCTCACTTTCACCAAATCGTTTTATGTTACTCAGAAGTCTCCCGATTCGATCACCATATCACCTTAGCCTTACCTTGCACCTTTGTAATTCAATATACAACAAATCTTCTGCACTGTCTTTGTCACGCCACACTACTTCGGATTTATCTGATCAATATCGTGCTATTATCGAAACGAACGAGGCCAACGTACAGATTTGGACAATTTACGACTCTTCTTAAGCAAATCCGACAACGATTTGATGAATCCGACGACAACAGCCCGACGACTTGTGGTAGTGTAATTATTATGCATGCACATCAATGTTAAGGTCTAAATCGATAACCTCTAGCAATGTTTTGCTTGATCATTTCTGGATTTCGGTTGAGCCCACTATCTCTGCGATGTTTTTATGAGCATTCTACATCCCACATCGCTTAGCAATGATCATCATACTATCAGCATATTTCAAGACTGTATTAGTATGATCACCGATCGTCACCGCCCTACTGACAAAACCATCGTAGGGGATTTCAACCACTTTTCATAGAGACGCATATCATCACTCCATATGATCGTCTGCCGTATCAACAGGTCAAGTTAATTTGTCTATAGATCAAGACGGTGAAAAAGACGGACGTTCATAAAGCTTCCCATTTCTATCTTATGTCCCATGGAGTAGTTTTTCAAATCCTCTGTTACTGTTTCTGTTGATTAAAATCCTTTGTTCTATTTTTCCATAGTATTGGGTGATTGTAATCTTGAACAAAGATATTCCATGATCACTTCCTCGTGGCAGGGGTAACTCGGCCTTCAGAGCTCAGATGACTCTTCTTCGGCTGCTTTTAAAGCGATAACATATTGTGTCCTACTAATTATAGTAGATTCCTGCGTTACTTAAAACTCCTCTTGGATTTGTTTAACAGGTCGAATTGAGAAGATGCAAAACTTTTTACATAATTGGCGATTAGATTACAACCGAAGAAACCACCCAACTCGATCCACAAGAAATGTATGATATCCATTAACTCAAATTCTCTAAAAATTAACCATTATTCTAATAGGACCTGAAAGGTTACTATAGGATTAGCTCTAGAATTAGCATATACAGAAAGCTATAAGAATATTATATAACCGAGTACACCCGGGATAAGGTACTTTCACGGTACGGAGAAGGAAATGTATCCCAACCAATGTGAATTGCCTACTACATTAAGTTTAGATTTAGTATAATAGTTGTAAGCAATAAGGCCTGGCCTTTTTTATGAGTAAAACAACAAAGATTATTATATACATGTGTAACGCTAATGATTAGCTAATAATTACAGCTACCCTCACCAATAATTATCTACTACTGTTACACATGTGTAGATGTGATAAGAATCAATGAAAAAAAGGAAAATAAATTGTAACATATTTTCAAAATATAATTGCTACAATATTTTAACAATAATAGTGTTTTGTAAATGAAATTTTGAAAATTGGTACACCAATTGATATTTTGGAGATTATTTTTCGAATTTAATATCCTATATGCCAAAAATTTTCACCCTATAATTTCAATTAAAGTACCAATTTCCACAATCTAGCTCTTCAGAACTCACTGCTTGCGTATTTATACGGTATTTGCCTCTATGCTCCAAAAAGTTACTCAACCACTTGGCTAGACCATAAGCACCTCCTAATAAAACAAGCGTTCCTTGCCCAGTCATCAGTGTTCATGAGCATCCATGATCATGCTAAATCGCGTAAATTGTTCTTATAAAACTTCCATCAACTCGAACCAGCTCACCGAAACGTTTCGCTTTCACACTCTCAAGACCTACTGAGCTGTTTTAATGAAAATCATTATGATACACACAGTTTTGGGGGGCAGAAATTAACAAACTTATGCCCGACATAGCTAAGGTGCGACGAAAACAGCTAACGCGAAACGGAAGTAACTATAAAACGGTAGTCTCTACAACAACTTCCCGTTTGGGGATGTGATTTCGTGGGTCATACTGTTTGTCCCCAGCTGCGGGAATAGAAAGGTATATCCGGTGTAGCTGTGGCAGCGTAAAACCGGTAAATGCAGTAACTATAAACGGGAAAAATGGTTAACATCAACCCTACGAGCCAACCCAGCCAACATATCAAGTGTTGAGCTCGGGGACTTATAATTCGTCCCCATTGCAGTTGCAATCTGCAATCAACGTTACTTACTACAGAAAAGGGGCACATTTGGCACATTGCACGACGCTGGATAGAGCGTGGGAAGCCAGCAAGACGATAAAACCTTGTGCATAATGTCATGCCACACTAACACACACCCAGGGCAGGCCAGTTCCGAAAGGCATAACGTAACCGACCCGTTACTGGAGGTGTCGGACTCCGGCCGGAAGGAAGAAAAGCCTGCGGTGACAGGAAGTGAGTAACAATCTAATGCCCCGGGGCTCTCTCCCAAATCTTATTATTTTACCTGTATGGTGGCAGTGGCGTGCGGGCAGGTTATTTGGGCGAAAAACTTTTTCCATCTACTGCTAGCTTACTTACCCTTCGCTCTCGTGTGTCGCTTTGTGTCCAGCAGTTCGCAGGAGCTTTCAGCCACAATCCAGTTTCACACGACGGTGCAGTTTCGTTCGGTCTGAAAGGCGCAGAATTTCAACGGCACAAATTTCCAATCAACGCTTCACCACGACGCACACCTGCTGACAGTTTTACACAATCACTGTTTCGTAAGAAAATTGATGTTAATGTGCACTCGGGGAAGGGATGTTGCTTATGGTGCGGGTCCTCCCCTTACTCCCTTTTGCTAATGGTTGCTTCTCATTCGTAGTGTTCACAAGTTTATGTTTACATGCATAACACCCAGGAATTGAATTGTATCGTAGACGTGATACGTGTCTTTTGGTGTTTTTGAAACGTGACAAAACAGGACAAGGTACTTATTGCAAGGAATAGTGTTAACTTTTTAGTAGTTACTACACATTTCATTCGGTAAGTTATCTCATTTTGAGCCACTCTTACATTCATTGCTGGATCTAACAAGTCCCCCAAGGTCTTCTATTGAGAATCTGGGTATTGAAATCAGATATATAAATAAGTTTTGACGGTTTTTTACGGATTTCCAAGCCTAATGTCGAATGGGCATCGATTTTATTCAGAAAAGTAATTTTCGTCGGTTTTTTGTACAACCATTTCCCATCTTTTGGGCATATTGTGGATTCCTTCATAAGAAAAGAAATCCGGTTTGGAAGCAATCCATGTTTCGATCTAATTTTTCAGTTCGGCGCAATTCTGAAAATGCTGCGCAGGCAAGTCATGCTACATCGACCGGAACATCCCATTTTAGTGTCTGCAAGTAAGTGCGGACAGGTGCCACCACCTGTGGCCAGGCGTACTGAGGCCTTTTTCCCTTCAATGCGCCACTCAAACGCATAAGTTGCAGTCGGTAAACGACACCCGTGATGGTTTCGTTTGGTGCCAGCTCGTCGTGGTTCACCACACCATGCTGATCCCACCAAATGCACAGCATTATCTTGGCGCAATCAGTAACAATCCGGTTAAAAAAAAACCCTTCCGGTTATGCCGTTGGAGCAGTTACTCACATGTGACTAAACGGCGCATTGTCACGGGGCTTTAGCTCATGCCCTGTCCAATGGCTGGTTGAGTAACCCCAAACGTATTTGCCAGTTTAATCTGTGTTTGAGTCGGGTATTCATCAAGTGCTGTATCCAGTTCTCGATCTACGTACTTTGTTGGCCGTCGAAGAGCGTTCATGGTCTTCCATACTAAAATTATCACTTGTAAACTGTTAAAACCAACTCTGGTTCGTTCTTACCGATCAAGCGTGATCGCCATAATATTCCCTCATTATATGATGGGTCTCGGTGACGGAAGTTTTCATCAATAAGTAATGAAAGAGAATTCTCCGCAAAAACACTTTTCTTTGCAATCACGCGGAAAATACGTTGTCTACTAATTGATGAAATGACAGCTAGGGGCAAACAAACCCTGAAGATGACACTTCAAGATAACAGTATTGCCATATTTAAAAAAAATTATAGTAAATATTTTAAGTAAACGACGCATGTACAAAAAGCGTCAAAACTTATTTATAGACCTGATATTTGAAGTGTTGAGTGGTTCCGTTACCAAAAAGTTAGAGAACCACAATTCTATAAATTCTTCTTTCGGGGCCCCAAATATCGCTACTTACGTCGTTAGATTCAGCTTGGTATATGTGGTAGTTATATTGTTAGGGGGACCGTCTAGGGGGACCCAACTTTCATTCCGCTTGGAGCCTACAAGATTCTTGATCCTTCACTGCTTACATTACACAAAGCTAAAACTCATCCTTCCCGTACTTCTTAATTCAAGTCCAATTTAAATCACGAAGAAATGGGCTATAAATTTTCAATTTTCCCTTTTTTCCAAAGGAAAGCAAACTCTTTTCTTTTGCTATCTTACTGCGACAAAAAAAATCCAACCTTTCACACACACACACACACACACACCTTGCCACTGTAATGGCAGCAAAAAAGACATCCTCCGTCGTAATTTATTCTCCATTGGCTTTTAAGCTTCCTTTTGCTGGGGTGTGAACAAAAAAAAACCGCAAACCGGTGGCTGTGAAAAATTCACTCCAAACGGTGATTTGAAGATATCTCGAAAACGACGAGCCAAGCTTTAAGCTTTTTTCACTTCAATTGCTCAAAGAGATGTAGGTAGGAGAAAAGCTCCAATACAGTACCGTCTGCTCTTGAAAAAAAAAGAAATAAACAAACGCGATATTGCTCCGTGCAGGACGAGAGTACAACTACCACCTTACCATGCGTCTTGAGCTGAAGGACTAAATCCTTCTCACACGAATGATAAAAAAATCAGCGTTAAGAGAAATAAAGCCACAATCGCCAGCAGTAATACATGCACCGTACACGGTCACCCGATGCTTGCCGGATGTTCGGAGACTCGAGGGCGATGACGATCAAATTTTCATCCGAAATTTGACCGACGCTCCACGGTCAGGTTTGGGCCCCAAATTCGACCTTGTCCGGGCGAGCGTCCCGAAGCGCCAGTACGTGTGATGAGAAAGTGCGCGCTCCTAGTGTTGACAACGATTGCGACATCAGATTTCGTTATCGCCACCGCGCCACTCGCTGGCCGATGAAGTTGATGAAGGATGAAGACTTAAGCATGAAGAAACGGCACGAAAAAAAACGCCCAATGGCAAAGCGGGCTCGTATAGTGGAATGGTTTAGCCGAGATTGGTTGCCCACTATAGTACATTGTTTTGATATCCTGATACGGCCTGATTCAGCCCACTTTAGGGCGCAAGCAAAGGCACACTTTTAGGCGACGTGAAAGTGCGGTTATGTTTGCCAGGAACCGGAACGAGCGCACGTAGCAGGCACAAAAGGAAAGAGAAGAGAAAAAAAAAACACTCCAGCAGAGTATAAAGAGTGAAAAGGAAACGTACGCCACATGCGTTACGGTGAGGCTACTCATTCGTGACGTCGTACATCTTCCGTCCGGGGCTGAACGGTGAACCTCGCCATTTTCTGTCAGAACCGGGGCGACAACCCAGCCAGACTGCATACAAAATGCGACAAAATTGTCGGCTTCTTGCGAGAGCTTTTTTTAACCTCGTGGAAGTGGAAAGGAAAACAGAAAATCAAACGGAAAGTGAACAAATAAAAGAGTTTTTTGTGTGATAAAAATTACCTTAATAACGGAAAAAAAAGATTCTTTTACACAATAAATTATTCCCTTTCGAACAACAGCGCAATAGCGCTTCAAACGAAAGGTCACAACCCGCAGTAAATTGAGCCACTATTTGTACATCCCCGGTTAATTCCATTGCTCTATATAAGTGGTTCCCGTAACGCCTACCAGTGGCCAATCGGAAATATGTTAGGTTAAAGTTCAAATAGTAAATAGATGAGCAAAAGTCTTCCATTGATATCTACCATATAACTATCTTTTAAATGCTTTCGTTTCAATTGTTTCTATTTTAATGAACGCCTTATTACTGTCTAAAAAAGCTCTCAATAAAGCAACGCAGTATATTGAATTATGTGTAATATTTAATCAAATATAGTTTTTATTTAGTTTCACATCTGTGTCAAGTTTGTTTGTTTTTATAAATTTAATCTCATTTGAATCTTTAACTGTAAAATATCTTTCAACAAGTTTAAACCAATTTACATAAAATAACCTGATTATCTACTTATTACACCTAGAAAAACAAACGCTCTAACGCTTTTCATAATGTACATAAGAAGTTGGCCTGGCAAAGATAAAAAACACATATGGTGGTTCCTTCATACTGACGTTGCAGATAAATGATTATTTTTTGATAAAAAAAATTGCTCTTCATACTAATGGATATAATTTGACTATTTCATAAAACAAACAAGTTTTGCTCGGTTGAGTCATCAACAAAACATGTAAAGATTGACATTGGATAAAAGATTTTGAGAAACACTGCTCTAGATGAACCAACAACACAAAAAAAATAAGACACAAAAGGCAAGCACAGCTGCAAATAACTAAATAAGAAAGCAACTCAAAACAACCGCGCTCGGTGGTAAAATAAGTTTATTTTAATTAACTCCTTCCATCCACCGAACCATGACGGGGAATGGAAAGGAAAGACTCCAAAAAAAAGGGACAATAAGACAGTCGACTGTCTTAGTCGGTTAGTCGGACAGTCGGTTTGCCCGGCAGGATAATGTTTTCGGTGCCGACGGCAGGATACGGGGATGGAATTTAATCTTGTACGGTATGCGAATAGGCGACAAAATTGCGTCACAAAACGTCACGCCACATGTCGATCCGACACGGGGCCCGCCAATGGGCCGTCAATGGCAGCATCCTTGTAATGGATGCTTTCGCACAAACCCCTTTGCGTGACCTGTACGCGTGCTAACGCGCCACGTGAGATTTCCGCAGCGCAGGGTATAACAATATGATAATGTTGCTAGAAAGCCCCCGTGTGACTATTTCGTCATTTTTTCTATTTATAGTAAATTAAGCACACAAAAACAAACGCCACGAACATTGGAAACCACAGGAACTTTCCACAAGATGGCAAATGTATACCGAAACACTGTACTGTAGAACACTTGAAACACTATAGTAGAATGTTATTAGTCTCTTGTTTGGAGAGTTTGGGTTTAGGGAACAAAAACGACATCAAAACTGATCCACAAACACACAAAAAGAAAAATGTGTGTACAAGTGTTGATTTTTTCTATATCGTTACTTTCATCGTTTCGTTGTTGTTTTTTTTTGTTTTCGTTCGGTGGAGGCCAATATACGATTATATACACTACGATGGCGTACACGATGTCGACGCCAACCTTTTGAATCCTTGTGGCGGACGCACACATACGTATTCCCATGGCTTACATACGCACACAGCTGAGCACGTTTTTTGACAGCAATGCTGGCTGCTGCTCGCGTACCAGGCCTGGCAAACCTTCGGTACGTGAAGCTGCTGAGCACGGGAAAAATGGCGCGCACATTGGTACGCGCACAAACACATACACAGCGCGCAAGATGGAGCCTTTCTACCCACTAACCCGCGTTAGCCCCTCACGCGCGTAAATGATACAATTTATGGTAAACGCTATGCTGGGAGTAGAGTCACACAAAGTCACACCGTTTCACCTTTACTACGCTGCACCTTTTTTTCCTTTTCAAGCAATTGATTTCTTTTACATATTTTTAACTTTTTTGTACACTCTTCTAACCAACTTTTCTTGCGCTTTTTACTTCAAGAAGCAAAAACTTTTACACACTGCGTATTCAAAACATACCCACTGGCGATAGTGGCTCGATGTTTCGCACTGCTTTGCGATTGTTCCGCTCACTAGCGAAGGCGAACGCGTTCTACCGACCGTAGTCGAGTCGGCAAGGACCTTTTATCCTGTGTTCGGATGGCCCCGTGTCTAAAGCGTTCGTGTACGGTTCGGGCTGCCATCGTGAAAAGCTTTACGCGGGAGAGGCTTTCCTCCTGTTTGGTCTGTGTGCGCGCCGTCGAGTGTTTAAGAGCGTTCACTTTCGGCTGTTTGGCCAGGATTGCTCTTCAGCCGTTACATATATGTGATGGAGTGTCATCGTGAGAGTTCGTTTGACCTCTACACCAAGTTTTGTTACCGTTCTCTCATGCAGCATTTTTTCTTGTGTTTTTTTTTTTGGTTTATGATCATCTTTCGCACAGTTTCTAGATAAGTAATATATAACAATTAAAACTCTGCTTAAATTACAACGATAAACTAATTGTAGGATTATGAGCTTTCCACGTGACATCCCTGATGGAGACGCATGGTGCTGCATAAAAATTTCTCAAAATAGCAAATCAAGCCAACGTCTTTGAAAATTCTGATATTACGAAATATTGAATGCAAATGCGATACATATTTTGGGCAAACGTCCAATCAACCACAATACAACCGTACAAAAGAAGAAACAACAGCATAATTGTTTTCAATAATGTTTTATTCAATTTTTAAATATTGACTTTTGTGTACTCCTTGCTACACGCCATCGCCTTAAACTGAAAGTATCTACAAACTGGTTGTCCAATTACAACGTACGTTAACCTACATTTTAAGATGCCATCGAAACGGAATCGCCAATCGACGCGACGGGTGAGGGGGTGGGGGGAAGGTGAAAGCGAAAAGGATAACTCATCACACCGAAAACTAAACAAACTGAAATAACAACTGCTTCAAAACAAACCACTAACCCATACACAACCTGGTGGCATTCCAAGCACTACTAACCCCATTTACAGGTGAAGCGATGTCTAATTCTATCTTCTATGCTTTACCGCATTATTATATATGTCAGCTACACTGGCTTCAAATCACGCTTCGCCTTCTGTTAGAAGATTCGATTTGTGTGCAATACGGATACGTTCAAACGTGTTTACATTTAATAGTTTGTGAACAACAATCGTAAATTCAACATTTCCTTTGCAGGATAAATATAAGATAAACTGACACGCTGCCACTAGTAGCTTCTTTTTTTTTTTGCTTTTGCACCGCAACGTTTATCTCGCTTAAAAATGGTAGCTTATAATTTTACCGAAACTGGGACCATAGTTCTGCATTGCTATTCGACTACTTCACGTTACTAACAGCCGAGAAATCAACACTCATTTTGTTATGAATTCATTGATTCACCCTTTTCCGCTTCGGTCGCTGGGAAGCTATTAATGTGCTTACTTACTGTTGGTATTCATTTCCGTTATTATTATTGTTGCCTACATTCTACATGCTTTTGGGATTATCCTTACCTAACTGCTGCTTGGAAAAACACCACCGAATCGACCACCTTAGTCCAGATCGATTCTAGCGTCGTTCAACACACCGGTTGTGTACTTGGAGTGTTTCATACTACGTAATGACTCCACAAGATCATCCATCGTAATTGCAGGCGTACCGAACTCTAATCCACCATTCTGTGCCACACCGTTACACCCACCGTTCGACAATGAGCCACCGGCGGTTCCGTTTGCTTGCGCGTTGTTTGCAGCCGCACGTACCGCGTTCATAATCTCCTTGTTTTTCATCACCTTGCGCACCCGATGGACCGAAGCATTGCGGCAGATCTCTTTCAGATCCGACCCGGAGTAACCGGTGGTCATGCGGGCTAGCTGCTCATAGTCCACTTCCGCTGCGACCTTTTCGTTATGCAAGATAAGCCTCAAAATCTTCTTCCGCTGCTCCTCGCTCGGCAGGCCAATGTGGAATTGGGCTGGCATACGGCGTAGGATGGCTTTGTCGAGATCCTGCGGACGGTTGGTGGCACCCATCACGATGATGGTCGAGTCGGATTCCGTATTAAGCCCGTCCCAAAGCATCATGAACTGTGTTTTCATCATAGCTGTCGCTTCGTGGTCGGAAGAGTTTCTGGCACGCAGGAACGAATCGATCTCGTCAATGAAGATGATGCACGGTTGAATTTTGACCGCCAGTGTAAACACAGCCGAAGCCAGCTTCTGTGATTCACCGTACCACTTGTCCGTCAGCATGGCAACGTCGAGATTGATAAAGCGCATACCAGCCTCCCTTGCGGTAGCCTTGGCAATCAGCGTTTTACCGCAACCTACGGTCAAAGGATAACAACTATTAACAAGCGAAGTAACCAATAGTGGTGTTCAACTTACCAGGTGGACCATAAAGCAGTACGCCTTTTGGAGGCTGGTAGAGAGCCGATCCGGCAAACATATCCCGGTGGCATACTGGAAACACGAGACTTTCCTTAATTTCCTGGCACACATCATCGAGCCCCGCAATACTGTCCCAGCTTTCCGCAATATTCTCTGGCACTACCAAATGTGATGCGATAACCATTTCATACTCGTTCAAATTTTGTACGGCCGATTTTTTCAAAGTGGGACTCAACCTAAAAATATTTAAATAATAAACTATTATTACATGCGCTAGGATAAATTGGTGCTAACATCATTGTTTTGCATATTGCATCGGTCATCCGCAACGTGAACCATGTGCACTCTGCTCTTAGCCCTTGCGACGGGTTATATAACGGCGCAAGGCTGCACCGAACCCACCATTGAAAGGCATGTAAAAATAACCACCCCGATGTCGGTTCTGTACAGCACTTCATTCACCCGAACTACAGCTAACATTAGGCGGAGACGGCGCCACAACAAATGCTGAGTCGACGTTAAAAAAAAGCGACCCGTACGAATGGACCGGCGGACTTTGTACCACTTACTTCCTCAGAATCTCCTCCGCGTGATCGATGGCTTTCTTTTTGCTCTTGTTGGAGGGATCCAGATTGCGAATCAACCATTTCGCCGAGTAGTAGGTGACGATTGATAGCAGCGATATGCGTAGAACAAATTGTACCACTTCGTTGCGTGTTAAATTCACTCCGGACATGACTGCAAGTGTTGGTGTAGTGCTGGCGTGCTCCCGACTATTGTCTTTGTCCTAACCCTGCTCGTCTCTGCACGAAAGCCCGCCGAATCGTTCGCCGGAACCTGAACCAAGAAACAGGGGTTCAGTGACGAAATGGCTTTTCCTTGCGTTTCTGTTTGCTACGACTTTTTCCTATCGCACCTGAATATTTTTACTGTTTTTCTCCTGTTGTCTCGTGCAAGCGAATTCTTTGTTGCTGTCAAAAAAGCATGGAACAAGAGATGCGTGTAGCACCGGAAGTTCAATACTCGTAACGTGATTGAACAAGAGTTTACACTTGTCCTATCTAAAATGAAACTGTTTCGAACAAAAAAGCAAGCAATTTCATATCCCCAAAAATCCACATTAAAAAGCAAGAATAGTTATTTCCTAAACAAAACGACTGTTCAATTGGATAGCGAGCAGCTCGTTATACGTTTACGAAACAGCAAATTATTTCCCATTATCATTGAAACGTGTAAATGCTGCTTAACTCTATTTGTTCCTGCGCACACAAATGCGCGCCAACACGTGACATCTGCCAACCGATTTGCAATGTAGGGATGTGCGAGCTTAAAACCAAAACAAATGAAACTCATTTACAATTGAAAGACTCAAAACTCTGTACACAAAGGCAAATATTACGAATCGCGAAAAACTTGCATTCAATCCTATTCAATCATTCCTTTTTTCTCAGGTTGTTGCAATCCTAGCAAAAGCTTAATTGTTCATTTCTTATCAGCTGTCAGGACCATCCCTACTACCGTGTGCCTATTTTTTGAAGTTAGCCCTTGACAGTTCACAATCGAAACGAAACCCTCAAGCCGCGTGTTTGCTCTCAATTCCGTCGCAGATTAATTTTGTGTGCCAGACAGTGAAAAAATAGGATAATTTCGCTAGAATTGGCAACTTTTGCCAAACGGCATAAGGGGGTTTCTAAAAGCAGGTGTGGGAAAATCATCCGAGTAGCGTAAACAGTGTTGGCGAGACACGGAATCCATCGCGGCGAGCACATTTTCTGTGACGGTACCATACACTTCCTGCTTGTGCTGCGGAATTTGTCCCACCCGGCGAAGGGAAAATTGGTGGCTCTGAAGGAGGAAGGTCACCCACCGCCGTCCTTTGTTTACAAACAATTAAGTCGGTTAAAATAAACAAATCGGTGGGTAAATATTGCAACATGAAAACGCGTGCAGCAGACCGTTTAGTACTTGAACGCTCGAGAGGCACAGTATTGCGGTGAAGGCCCTTTGATAATGTTCCATTCCGGAACCAGTTGTGGCCGTACACGTTAATCGGCGATACGTTAAGTTCTTGTAGAAACGTGTTGTTCTAGTTTCTTTCTAGTTTGTCACCCATCGCGGTTTTCACAAGCCGGCCAGTCCAGAGAGTGAATCGAGCCGTTAACTATTGACAACAAACACCGGCGAAACGTTGTAGCAAAGCATGAAGTACATACTCGTAACGGGTGGCGTGATCAGCGGCGTTGGCAAAGGAGTTATCGCCAGCTCGTTCGGCACATTGCTCAACGCGTGTGGCATTCCGATAACATCGATCAAGATCGATCCTTACATTAATATCGACGCCGGAACGTTTTCGCCCTACGAACATGGTAGGTAGCACCCCGGGTCCTGAAACCGAACCCTCATATTGTACATTTCGAAACCTCAACTAACACACCCGATACACGGCGAAGAAAGAAAAGAATTGTGCACTTTCGCTAAAAAAGGCGCACGAGACGTGCGATGTGGAGAAGGGATTGTTTATTTTTAAACCTCAAACTGAACTTGACCGTGACGGTAACATTTGCTGTCCGATTTTGTTTGCACCCAGATTGGGATGTTCAGAAACAATCAGAAAAAGGTAAAAACAATACGTCTGTACGTACACAACAGCTTGCGTCGAATTACCCTGTAGCGGACGTAGAATATTCATATTATTAGTTGGAAAATGTTCAACATTTCCGTTCTTTTGCAGGCGAAGTGTTCGTGCTCGACGATGGCAGCGAGGTGGATTTGGATCTCGGTAACTACGAGCGATTTTTAGATGTTGTCTTACACAAAGATAATAATATTACGACCGGCAAGGTGTACAAAATGGTCATCGATAAGGAGCGTATCGGAATGTACTTAGGGAAAACGGTACAAGGTAAGTAATGAGGAGGTAAGAAGTCTAGTATTTGTCGTCACTTAATTCATTCGTTTTGTTCCGTTTCCGATAGTTGTGCCGCACATAACAGATGCGATACAGGAATGGGTCGAACGGGTTGCAGTAACGCCGGTAAAGGATGACATCGTGCCGGAGGTGTGCATTATCGAGCTGGGTGGCACGATTGGTGATATCGAAGGTATGCCATTTGTCGAAGCGTTCCGACAGTTCCAGTTTCGCGTGAAGAAGGAAAACTTTTGTGTCGCACACGTGTCACTTGTTCCACTGCCCCGCGCTACCGGGGAACCGAAAACCAAACCAACGCAGGCGAGCGTTCGTGAGCTGCGAGGCTTTGGCCTTAGTCCGGATATGATAGTGTGCCGGTCGGAGAACCCGATCGGCGATGAGGTGAAAGATAAGATTAGCAATTTTTGCCACGTTTCACCGGATCAGGTGATCTGTATACACGATCTGTCATCGATCTATCACGTGCCGCTGTTGATGGAACAGGCGGGCGTAATCGACATTCTGAAGGATCGGCTTCATCTCAATCTGCCCACACCGCGACCGGCGAATTTTATGCAGTCTTGGCGTGATCTGGCGGAACGGGTGGACAACGTGTACAAGAAAGTGAACATTGCGCTCGTCGGCAAGTACACCAAATTGCAAGACTCGTACGCCTCCGTAATAAAATCGCTTCTGCACGCATCCATTGCGGCCGGCTACAAGCTGAACCTAACGTTTATCGATTCGTCAAATCTGGAGCGATGTACTAAGATGGAAAATCCAAACCTCTATTACGATGCGTGGCATGATCTAACCAACAGCCAGTAAGTTGCGATCGGTTTTTGTAATGGGCCTGGATTAATCAATATATTTTATTCTTTCTTCAGTGGTATTGTAGTGCCAGGAGGCTTCGGTTCGCGTGGCATTGAAGGAAAAATCCGTGCCTGTCAGTGGGCTCGTGAAAACGGTAAACCAATGCTTGGCATCTGTCTAGGACTGCAGGCCGCTGTTATTGAATTTGCACGCAATGTATTGAAATTAGAGGTAAGTGGTTTTGTTAATTTATTAAAAAAACAGATAGTCAGTCACCAAAAGTCTGCAAAAGCTTATAAAAAAACTTTTTCCAATATACAATCCAATAATCCCTTTCTTTTATTCAACAGGACGCACATTCAACAGAATGTGACGATAAAACCCCCAATGCATTAGTGATTGATATGCCCGAACATCATACTGGCATACTAGGAGGAACCATGCGACTTGGAAAGCGTACAACCATTTTCCGGGGCGACAGCAAAATACGTTAGTAATCCCTCAAGACACCATGTATCCTAGTGCCGGCCTGTATTAAATTTCTTCCTTTAATTTCTTCCAGGCCAACTGTATAACAACAAGGAACAAATAGAAGAACGGCACCGCCATCGGTATGAGGTGAATCCGGAGTATGTTGAGCAGCTGCAGGCACACGGTATGCGCTTCGTCGGTACCGATTCGGAGAAAGAGCGTATGGAAATCATGGAGCTAGAAAACCACGTCTTCTACGTGGCCACCCAGTTTCATCCGGAATATCTGTCGCGTCCGCTAAAACCTTCACCACCGTTCCTGGGGTTGATTCTTGCATCGGTAGGCAAGCTAGCATCCTATCTGGAGGACGGAACCAAATTGCTTCACCAGCAATCGAACCCATCGATGTCGGTTCGCGAAAACTCGTCTGATAATGATCTCCAGCAGATCCGCGAGCGAGCCAATGGGCTACACCACGTGGCAGATACAGAGCCACCAGCTGCTAGCGCGCCTAATAGTACGCAAATGAACGGTACCATACCGTCGACGTCTTCAACCAAGCAAAAATCATCGGTCAAGATGAACGGAGTGCACGAAAATGGAATGGATTAAGTAAGGTGAGTGTTTCATTCATGAATTACGGTTATTTTCCTACAAATCCGTAAATGTTTCATAAAAGTTTAAAGTGGTTAAAAAATACTTCCGACTCAATTGTGGAATGATGTGTGTATAGAACTATGAAAATAGGAGGCAAAAGACAAGAAAATATTATGGAAATGAAATATATACAGCGTCGTATGAGACGTTCTTTAAAACTTTAAAATATTTACAAAGAGATTTAATTTCTATCGCCACAATGCAAATTTCCCACAAACAATCGAACATTTTTATCCATTTCTGTCCTTCTAAAGAGCTTGAGATGTATAAGACCCGGCCGTTCTTCCGTGAATAGTAAAAAGATATATGTTAGCATTGCACTCGCATCATTGATCGATTGTAATTCGTTTTAAGTAATTTTTAAATGATTAATTAAATCTATCAACAACTTCTTCTATAGTGTTACATCTGAAAAACAATGAAATATAGATAAAATACTTTTTTTAAATAATAAAACTAATGATAGGGAATTGTGATTAAACATGCGAGAAGTTCATGGCGGAATTGAGTATCGGTAGAAATTACTTATAATTACTACAGAGAGGATGTCATTGACTGTGAGAGATACCGGGCCTTTTCCTATAACAAGATGGCCGTAGAAAATGCTGTTCTGACTACACAGATTTTTTGTTGCACTTAACTGCGATCATTAACCGAAACTGAAAGCTTAAAACAGTGTAGCAAATTCTTACACAAAGCAAAGTAAACGAATTGTTTACATTAAAAAGCGTTATCCTTTTGGTAATTTTTTAGCAGAGGCCTAATTTAAAAATAAATCAATAGCTACTGTAAATTGTATAGCTCACATTTACATTTTTAAACCTTTCTATACTTTCGTAATGGTGTAATTGTACGTCTATTTTTTAGTTATTTTCTTAATCTCAAATAAAAATAAAAACATTTGCAACTAGAATGCTGCTTCTTCCTAATTCGATTGTGGCCAAAACCTGTGTGTGAAAAGAACTGCAAACAAATAATATTTGCCCCGTGCTCTGATTGGGCGATGTGGTATCAATTTGCGTAGCTAAAGAGAGACAACTCATAAAACAAAACTCCAAAAAAAAAAAAGATTAGAACAAAGATGCCTTTTTCTTAATCTGTGAACCGTGATCAAAAATGAATCATGATACGAAATAGATAATGTTAAGTATGAAACGAATTGCACACACACAAACACTCAAATTCTTAAACTAAAGTGATTCTTTCGCTGTATTGAATTTGCTTTAAAATAGTTTAATAAATTTAGTATTACAGCCGTTATGTGAATACTGTCAATGACAAGCTCCGAAATTTGCACAATAGTGTCTGATGGACTCCACAAAGTTGAAATAAACTGATATCATTCTCATGACGTGACTAGATCATTAGACACTGGCCATTGCTTGAGTCTTCGATTTTTATCCTCAGTCGATTTATAAGTTTCCTTTTAATTCTCTGCTTTGTGCTTTCTAGGCTTTACTGGTTCGGGGAACTCTTGCTCCTGTAGTTTTTATAATAACTTTTTTTTTGTAAATAAATATAAGTCATCATTGTTAAACCCTAGCGGCAAACATTTTTTAAATAATTAAGATTAATAGTATCGGGTGGAATAATTAGATAAGCTTATAAATCATATGTTATTTTTCTTCTTTGTTGGCCTGCCCTAGTGGGCACGTCTGAGAGATATAGCCTGGTTTCCAATCCGTTTCCAAGAAACACGATCCAGGGCTGCAATCCATCCACGGTTGCATTCGATCTCCCTCGGATTGGACTCCACTTGATCCAACCATCGAGCTCGCTGTGCTCCTCTACGCCTCGTGTCGAACTGGTCGCTGAGGAACACCTTCTTGGTGGGACATGAGTCCGGCATCCTCATCACGTGCCCCAACAAACGTATCCTTCCGACTTAAGTCACCGTCAGGATATCCGCATCGCCAAACAGCTTAGATAGCTCGTTCTCCTTCTCCACACGCCCTGCTTGCACATACCACCAAAGATAGTCCTTAGCACTCGTCGTTCGAAAATGGCGAGCCAATTGGCGTCCTCTGCCATAATAGTCCAGGACTCGTGCCTGAAGAGGACGCAGAGGTGCGCAGCTGGAGTCTTCTGGATCTCATGAGTTTGTGGAGCACATAGTAGGCACGATTCGCAGGTGATGTTGTTGTCCGAAGGTAGCAGAACTCCTCTACTATCCGAGATCGTCAAGCAGGTCAAGCCGGCAAGCAGGTACTTTGTCTTCGTTGCATTGATCCTCAATCCAATGCTATCGGCATCGCGTTTCAGCCGGGTGTACGCTTCGCACACCGCCGCAGATGTCCGTCCGATGATCCGAGAGAGCGGGTCAAGTCATTTGTTCGTTGTTTATTATTTTTAGATTAGCTTAATTTACCCCAATTGTTCATTTGTTAATTACCCACGAGCTCTTGAATTTCGATACTCGGAATGGATCAAATTCAATGTCATATGTTGCTACCTTTACACAAGGGCAGCAAAACGGGATAGGTTCTTCTTTCGTATGCTGTGGAAACGATCCGGCGCACCAAACTCTTTACGCTCTTGGGTAGCTGCTGTAATTCTCTGAACGGGCATCTGGCAATCCATTATATCGACTTTATGGTGATCGCAACTCCATCGCTACACATCTCTCCTTGCAGATGGCCTAAAACATACTTTATGGGCTGGGTCGATCGGTGCTTTTCGCAATATGTGATCAGCCCACCGGAGATCATCGTACAACTCACAGAGCTCGTCATGGTAGCGTCTCCTTCTTGTTCTTCCACTTATACGGGGCATAATTTTCGGGATCACAATAAAACTTCATCTTCCTTCGGGGTGTGTGGTTCTAGTAACGCTTTAGCAGTTAAATTTATTGTTTTTCTTTTATATCATTAATCCTTACCAACTAAACAGAACATTGGGATTTCTGCGCATGTCTGTATGTGTCTGTGTCCGTCTGTAGTGTGTACTGGTGTGTGGTTGGTAGTTGTTGTGTATGTGTGTTGAGTAGTGTGTTTAATGTTGTCCATTATTACATGCAACAAATATGTATAACGATGAGGCGATCTTAAATCGTTTACAATATTACGACGTTCACAACCTACGACTATAATAATTTACGCTAGCGGAGATAGTTTTGTGTCTGTTATCTTCTTCCCCGGTAACCGATCCATTCCGTACCGAAAGCTGAAGCACCGTACGGTTTCCCTTCCAACCAGTGAAAGAAGAAACTGAGTGCAGCAGACCAATGTGGGTTCGAATGGAAAGAGTACCGGCAAAAGGGGAGGTGTAAGGAGCGCTGTGTGTACGATGATGTTTGACTAATAATGCTCGAGAGGAAATGTTCGATACAACGAAAACGAAGCAGCATTCCGGAAACAACGTTCGAATTCCATGCTCTCTCGTAAGCATCCTCTGCTCTACTGGATATTGTTGATCCTTTCAGCTATCTAGGAACGATGGCAAACGGATAACGTACGAACGCGAGAACATACGACAAACGAGAGATGGAAAGTTCGAAATTCAATAGGAAAAGTTGCCTTTTCGTCTCGCGATCGTGATCGAGCCAATCCTCCTTTCGAGTTGCACACGCTTCTTGTCCCCACCTCCCCTCTTAATCCTCGCTAGCGTTATGTATTACAGCACGCAGCGGTTGTCTCCCTTTTATCCGCCCAAGCCTCAACTACAGCACCGATGGATGTGGGGAATTTAATCCTTGGTCTGCATGTACTTGATCAGATCGACGACGCGGTTCGAGTAGCCGTACTCGTTGTCGTACCAGGAGATCAGCTTGACGAACGTGTCGCTCAGCTGGATGCCAGCCTTGGCATCAAAGATGGACGAGTGGCAGTCACCGACGAAGTCAGTCGATACGACCTCCTCATCGGTGTAGTCGAGGATACCCTTCATCGGTCCGTTGGCGGCCTCCTTCACCTTCTGCTTAATCTGGTCGTACGTGGCCGGCTTGGACAGGCGCACCGTCAGATCGACGACCGACACGTTCGGGGTCGGCACACGGAATGCCATACCGGTAAGCTTGCCGTTCAGTGCCGGGATGACCTTGCCGACAGCCTTGGCGGCGCCGGTAGCGGCCGGAATGATGTTCTGGGCGGCACCGCGACCATCACGCCACAGCTTACCCGACGGACCGTCCACAGTCTTCTGGGTGGCAGTGGTGGCATGCACGGTCGTCATCAGACCCTCCAGGATGCCGAAGTTATCGTTGATGACCTTAGCCAGCGGGGCCAGACAGTTGGTCGTGCAGGACGCATTCGAGACAACCTTCATCGATGGTTCGTACGCATCCAGGTTGACACCGACGACGAACATCGGGGCATCGGCGGACGGGGCCGAGATGATGACCTTCTTGGCGCCACCCTCCAGATGGGCCGAAGCCTTGTCGGTCGTGGTGAACACACCGGTCGACTCGACGACGTATTCGGCACCGGCCTTACCCCACGGGATGGCCTTCGGGTCACGCTCCTGGAAGACGGCAATCTTCTGACCGTTCACGATCAGCATACCGTCCTGGGCGGACACTTCACCCTTGAAGCGACCGTGCGTCGAGTCGTACTTGAACAGGTACACCATGTAGTCCACACCGATGAACGGATCGTTGATGGCCACAACCTGGGCACCCTTGGCAATGGAGGCGCGCAGCACCAGACGACCGATGCGGCCAAATCCGTTAATTCCGATCTTCGACATGGTGCACTGGGGTGGTTAGTTGCTTTTAGCAAACGACTTAATTCACGAACGAACGACGAACTGTGAGAAGGAAGAAGATGAAACGTATTATTATCAAAACAAAGCATTCTTCTAGTAGATAATAAGAAGATGATAACGAATCGGGAAGTGGTTTTGTTTATTGTGGCTTAGTTTTATCTCGGGTTTTGGGTCCAAATTTGTGTTCATTTTCTGCTTGTTTTCAATGCCGATTAAAAAACGGTTTCAGTTCCACCTCTTGCTAGTTCTGGTTGCTAATAAACACAGAACAGAGTTCATTCCACGAAAGTGGCAACGTACGATTACACAACTCGCGGAAAAGGAAATGCTGTGAAGCCACGAGCTAGCCGTGTTCGACAGGATCGGCTAAAAATAGAAGCTAAAACGAATTGGATGTGGTGGAGGAGGTGTCAGTCTGTGATGTAGGGGAACACTTTTCCGAATCTAAGCACCCATTCAATGGATGTTTCGAAATATCTATCGAAGTAGGAACAACGTGCCTGGTTCCTCCTCTGTGCTACCTATTTTAAATTAACGATCGTAGCAGGCATACACAATCACCACCAGCCAGTGTAGAAGAAGCCAACTTTTTCCCCGTACACCATTGCATAAATGTGTCCCCGAATTACATCACGGTCTTTCGTATTGTGTGATTGAGTGGTAATTATTTAATTGCAATATTCGAATACTTCTTCGGTAGAATTTGGTCTGGAAATTTTCCATTCGGTAAAAAAGCAAAGAAATATCGGTTCGGAAAGTTCACAAACCTCATCTTAACGTGATCCGTGCGCACGAGAGAAGCCGGTAGAAACAAACGGAAGATTACACGCACACGCGCATCGCATCACACCATCATTTACCACTACCGCGAGATGGACGTGTGCACTGTGTGCACACACTATGCGCGTCCGCCGGGAAGGTCGTTTAGAGGTCAGATGGAAAAAATGCTCTTGCAGCAACCTCTCTTTGCCGGTTTGCCGGAAAGGCACGGACTTATCAAGTGAAGGGTGTGTAAAGGGGGCTATACAATCTATTGATAAGCCGACCTCTAAAACAACTGTTCGTGGTCCTTCACGACCTACAACAGGGGGGCGAATGAAACTAGGATGTGTCGGGATTGTGTAATACAATCAATAAAACATCGCCGTACAACAACGGGACCACCATTTGGTTCAATGATAATGCTGTAGAGCTCGTAAAAAACATGAACTGTATATTACATTCAATAAGTGAAAGCGTAAGTGCAAACAGCGTCCATTAATCGATTGCAAATGAGCGGAACTGCGCCATTTTCTCGTTCTTATCAGCATCCATCCAAGTATGCATATAAAGCTTCATTATCGATTGTAACATTCACACTAGAACAATAAGCACTTTCATTCACACATGTTCCTTAATTCTTTGCAGCACATTAATAGAACCTCGCCCCACTCGACAGCTGATAAATGGGAAGCTTCCAGAACGCTATATCTCCCATACAAAGGGCAGAAAAGGGAAGCATCGGCCAAGGCACACGTATGCTTCGAAATTGTGGCGAAAATCACCAAGAGGATCGAGATACTCACAACAGCACGTAAGCAATAGAAACACTTTTGAGCGCTAATTTCACTTTTCTTCAGCTCTTACAAAATATCGATCAAAGATGGTTCCGTTTTGCGCACACTATCACCGTTTTTTACTGTTGGAATGCGTGGGATGATCGGGAAGGTATAATACAGAAAGAACGAGAATGGGGACCGATGGAGGGCCCTTTACCAAACACCGTCGTCCCTTACTCACCGTTAAGGCCTTTAGCTCCCGAGAAGGTTTAGGCGCGTGTTCACACGTCGGCTTTTGATAACTGAGTGTCGTGTCGAGCGTTCAATCCGCGGAGAGTTGTACGGAAAACAAGGTCCAATCAAGGGCAAACGGTTCCGGGCGTTAAATGCTGCGCTGCTGGGGCTTGTGCTGGTAGTAGTGTCATCTCCGCGTGTGTGTATAGTCGCGGAGCCGAATGCCGGTCATGCGCATCTCTTTTTGCCATGTGCATGTGGCGCGAGTCGTTTGGTTTGGTTTTTTTTTTGCTTCGTTTTGTCATTGCTCAACGGCGTATATCCATACGACCGGCAAACTCACACACCGCCGTGATCTATGTAGATGAATCGTATTTTTCCTACCAACCGTTTATTCTTTCTCTCGTGCGGTACGATGCAATTTCGTCTAAAAGCGATCGCACAACCATGAGCCAGAAATGCTGTTTTGCATTGGTTTTCGTTTTTGGCAAGCATAATTTTTGGCTTTGAACGCTTCGATTTGTTTGGGGTCGTACGGGTTCAGTTGAACACCTTGCATTTGCATGAATTTACCCTCGTTTGTCAATCGATTGCGGTAATAGTTTACAAACAAAAAGGAGGAAACCCCGTGTCCTGCACGATGGGTTTTCGGTGTTAGTATCGATAGAGAAAGAAATCCTTATATGGCTGAAAATAAAACATTTTGCCTTCTGATGCAAGCGTCTGATACAATACGTGCCTCATAAAGCGCAATAGTCGAAAGACCGGTCGTCATTCTTTCATACCACCATTTCATCATAGATGACGTAATTTACCAGCAATCTTCCTCCGAGCTCGTTGGTGATTTGGAATTTCATAAATCATGTTAAAATTTCATCTTTTACGGTTCAATTCAACAAACTGGATTCAGTAAAATTTGTTTAATTTAATCACTGCATGATTGCGTGTAATTCTTGAGGATTTTATATTCATCAAGGCTTGGTTCTGGCATTGCATGACTAGTAATGAGGACATATCAAGATTAAATAAGAATTAATGGTGTTTTTAATTTATCGTTTTTAATACACTCATGCCCATCCTTGGCACGTTAACGTAAATACTTAATTGAAACAAGCTAAGATACAGGAAAAAAAGATATTGCATTTTATCGTGATATTAGGATTGTTTGCAAACCCCTGGCACTAATACAACTGGTCAGTAATGTACGCGATCGTGAGGGGAAAACATAAAATCCGATGCTCTCACACACTCGCGTACAAGAGGGGAAATGTGTCTCGCAGATATTCCTTCTTCTTTCCGTTTGGTTTTATGTGGCTTCTCTCAGGAAAATGGAAACAATATGATTTCCTTACCAACAGACCCAAACAGAAATCGTAAACCGTACGTTTTCCTTCCCATTTGACATTGGACAAGGGTATTTCCCGCATTAGTGTGTTGGGTACGAATGGACCCCAAACGGGAGTTTATATTGAAATAGTTTCTTCTCCTTTGAATGCACTTTTACTATGCTTTTGCCGAGTCCAATGACGACGTTTCTTATCAACTGTTAACATTGAAGTTCTACCGTTGATGAGCGAGTCGGGCCAGAGCAGGCGATAGCTGCAATCAAATTGCGTACAATAATTTTGGTACCCATTGACAACAAAACCGGTGATGGGTTTTCAGCACCTTCACGACATAGGGCTCGACTGATAAGGTTCTTCTTGGTTTGTAATCTCATGTACTACACTGTTGTTTTCCATTTCCAGTCCCATACGACGGGGGCACGACTTGCAGGATTAGCCGTACTGATAATTGCGCCACGCCACTTTCAATTTCGTTCCATGTTTCCATGCTTCATGTGACCTTCGGCTCACATCTGTTTTTTTGGGGAATAGCTCACCACCTCCCCTGTTGTCGCAGTCCCTCATCCGTGGATTTTCTTTTTTTTCTATTTTATCGTCCACGGCGAATGACCTTTCTGTGAACCTCAATCGCACCGCTAGAAGGCAGTGTATGTGCGCAGGCTCACGAACAACAGCTTTGCTTTACTTTCGATTGCGATGCTTGCGTCACGATTGTGATAATAAATTCACAAAAATGTATAAACCGAAAAACAAGACTGTTCTAATGTCGCACGAGCGCCTTTCGACGTCATCGATGTTGATGATGAGAGAAACATTAGAAAACACATTAAAACAGTCGTTAATTATTTTGCAAAACCAAAGGAATTTGTTTACAAAGATAAAACACCATTTCCACAACATGCACTTGCGTTGCGAATGTTTCAAATCATCTTAAATATTGGTAAAGATCGTATAGACGGTAAAATAGTCGTGAAACATTTACGTTTTTTGTGTAAAATAAGAAAATCCAATTCCAATATGTATGCTTCTAACGATTTTCGTACGTAGCAACTCTTCGTATCACTTGTTTTATCATCAGTTCTAAAATAGAATTGCAATTTGCGGCTTTCTTTACATCCAAAAAACCAAAACAACCAAATATCGACGGGGTTTACATTTAAACGGAGTAATTTCGTGCATTCTGCAGCAACGTTCCGCAGTTTAGATTCCGCATTCAGAACTAAGGGGTGTACGTTTCGTTCTTTCATTGGTCTAATTTTAGACGATTCATTGGAACGCTTTTAGCACAAATATCAAATGAATCGCTTCGGACCGATTTTACTCCGTTTGTTTATTTTATTTTCCTTTCGTTATATAGGTATATTTAAAACAATAGCTTTCTTAT
This sequence comes from Anopheles minimus, assembly GCA_000349025.1. NCBI lineage: Eukaryota > Metazoa > Arthropoda > Insecta > Diptera > Culicidae > Anopheles > Anopheles minimus. The sequence goes on along the minus strand of KB663644.1, from coordinate 3,565,667 downwards.
TTCTTCTTTTTAAAAATAAACTTTCACTACCCAACTAGTATCTAACATTTTATGCCGTTTTGTGTGATTTGATCAACATTTGTGTGTTTGTTTTTTTCCATTCTTTCTTTCATCATTTAACTTGCTTTTTCGTGTTGCACATTTTGTGTCCCGTGTTTTTTATCATTCCAGATCTTTTCAATTTTGCTTTGCAAAATGATCCTACCGATTGATATTCTTTTGCGGTTTTGCAACTGAACCTTGACTTGATTCCTGTTTTACGAATGTGATTACTTTTTTTTAATTTGCATCTAAAACTCACTCGCTAGGTCTTAAAACATATACAAACAATAGAAATGCATTGTGTTAATTCACCTGTACCCTCATGCATTCAGCTGATCATCAAACATGTATCTCCCGTTTTCCTCATGTGTCTCTGGTAATCTGACTGTCTTGCTTTACAACCGCGTTTCGATTTTATGGTGTAACTATCATATGTTCCCAACCACAATTTTTTACCACAAATAATCCCAGTCCATTACCGTAAGCAGCCTAATAATGGATCTCTGTTTTTTGCCAATAAAAATGCATCCCTAAGGCGTGTTTTGTGTAGAGCGTTACTTTAATTCACTTCCTAACGCGCAACTGCACTGTGTGCGGGCTTCGTCCGTAGCAATATTCACTAACGATTTGTACAAACAATTGTGGAAGAACTGTTGAAAGATCCGTGTGATGCGCGGGCGTTGCATTTATGGATGAACTTTTTTGTAAGCGATTTGTCGTGTTCTGTTGGTTGTCTATCTTGTCATGTGCACCATCGCCATCTGACAAAGTATTAATTGTTGATGCATGTAAAGTTTAGTTGGATCATGATCAATTGTTGTGTCCGCCTGGAAAGAGGATGCAGTGTACAATAGAGTACGATATTCATACACTCGGTTCAATCCTTTTGTAAACGAGTCCGTACTCCTGCTGTGGTTGCTTGAGGCTTTTAGCTGATCGTAGACATCTGTTGTGTAAGCGGTGCATCGAAATGGGCCGGCACAGTTGTTAGGGCATCTGCTGTGGTACGGCTAGTAGAGCAGTTCTAGTAAATGAAAAAAGTATATAATTAATAGACTGTTTTCCAAGAGTGTTTGAAATATCTAAAATCTATTACGATAAACAATAAATTTTAAACTCTAATTATTAAATATAGGAAAGTTAGCCAACTTTAAGACGAATTCAGAAGTATTCACATTGTTCAATTATTATTTCTTGAGTTTTACTAACAAAAGAGTTTTTTTTTTGTAAAGAAATCATATTAATCAAATTATTTCAAACTTCATCAACCTTTGAACAACTGGCATAATGGAAATTTCTGAAAAAAGCGTACTCCATTCTTTGCAATTATCCTATGCTACATAGTCTTTACCGTCCATATATAATCTTATACTTTACCTTCGGCTGAATGCGATAAGTATCTACACATTCCACTTTTAGTGGAACTGTTTCCACGACAAAATCGTACCCATACGATCGCACTATCAAAAGTGTGTGCAACGGCACGTTAATGTACGGCACATCATCTAGAATGAAAAGAACAAATATGAGTACCATTTGCTACTAATTCCTCCTAATTGGATGTTAATTAATATCCGCTGTACCTGGTTTAACGCCCTTAAAGTAGGCCATTATACAACGAAGAACAGCCTGATGCGAAACGACCAACACGTCGGTGTTGGTCAACAGAGCCTGCACAACGCTATCCACACGCTGCAACAGATCAAGATAGGATTCGCCATGTGGATACCGATACTTGAACTTGTCCTGATCGCGCCAGGCAAATTCCTGTGGAAATCTTTCCTGTATCTCCTCGTATGTCAGTCCCTCGCAGATGCCGGCATTAATCTCATTGAGATCCTTGATAGCTGCCCGCGGACCTGGGATGTTCTGGACGGTATGGATCGTACGTCGCAGCTCAGAGGTCCAAATCTACAAATAATCGAAATTTGTTAGTTGAAACGCACTTAATGCCATAACATAATAGTTTTTACTAACCACTTTCGGTCGCGGACAGTCTGGTGCCGATCCCGGGCCTCCTAGCTGGCGAGCCAACCGATCAGCGTACTTCATGCCCCGTGAGGATAAATCTGCATCTCCCCCGATGCGTCCCAATACGTTATACTCCGATTCGCCGTGCTGATGAGATAGAAAACAACCAGATATTATAGAACGAAAGGTTTAAAGCTATTAATGCTTCACTTTCTCATACCCGGCTGAAGTAGAACGTTTGCTGACGGATAACAGGGCTGGCCAAAACTCCCAGTATGTCCGTTTGAATGGCACCTCGGACACCACGCGCCGTCACAGAGTGATACATCGAGTCCTCCGAGTTGTTGACCGTAATCAGTGGACCTTCGAGTGCCGAGCAGGGTTCAAACTGAGGCGCATGGTGATCGTTACTCTCCCGGAAGCGTCGCTCCCAGTCGATGTTCTGATCGAGGTTACGGTAAAACTGTACCGTGTCCGCAACATTCTCCTGCAGGCATCTGTCGTTGCACGTGAACTCAATCAGCAGATGATGAAAGACGGCTTCACAGCAAAAGGCGGCTACCGTTTGACGAGAGGCCCGTGTCAAATGCATTCCATCGATGATCTGTAAAATTGAGAAATGGGAAAAATTCTAATCAATGCTTTCTTGTAACATTTCGAGGTCTGGGGGAGAATGCATACCGCAACATTATTTCCTTCCTTAAAGAAAAGACTAATCTCACTGAGCGTTTCGTTGGTAGCATTTTCATTCACGGTAAATACTGTAAAGAAGAAATGAAATAAATACACATGAAATGTGGGTTTATGAGAATATCGTACTATTTCAGGGATTGTTTAAATATAAAATATATTTCCATATGAAAAATGCGTTTTTAATAATGTACAATATTTTATCTAAAAAATTTTCAAGTTGTCCATTACATCATAAACATAATATTTGTTATGTGATTTTACGTAAAGGTATAAAAAACTATTCAATTTTCCAACCCTTTTATTGCTTAAAAAAAACCAATAGTTCATGAGTGTTTAAAGACATTTACAACATTGTTTTAACTGTACTATTAGAAAAAGTAATTAAGTCATAAAATTGCCTTCAATTTTCTACAATTAATGTACATTCAAAGATGTGAGATGAACTTGAATTGTTTTTCCGAATCGCGATTTTCTTGGAGCAAAGAGCGAAAACATGCACGCCGCAACGGCAAGAATTGAATTTTAAATTGCATCAACCAACAATCGCATTTCCGTTTCGGTAATGCAACTGAGACAACAATTTACTTGAAATCACCCCACAGAAACGTCCCGTAACTGGGTCCGGGGTTTGTACTCGGTGTGAAAGTAACGGGCTTAAGTAAATTCACAATAAAACGTACAAACGTTTGCGCTCGCCTCCGAAACGTAAACAACAACACATCCAGCGTGACCTTGGTGCGTGACATTGAAAGTGACCGTTTTCCACTTTCCATGGTGTGAACGGAGCAAAATAAAAAAAGAAGAAGCAATTTTTGTGAGATTTTGGATGACCGATGAACCGTACCGGTGCATTATTACGATGCAATGGTGTGGATTTGATGAACTATCCTTGGCGGATGGATTTACTACTCACCTTTGGCGCTTTCGCCCCGCCAGCTCAGGTGCCGGGCTACTTTGTGTGCGGCCAACGATTTTCCCCTGCATGGCAGCCCCACAACGGTGACGACGAGGGGTGCTCGAAGGGGGCAAGGTTTGACCGTTTGACCGGGTGCTAGTGTGGCCGGAATTGCCGCCATCGCTGCTCCATCGCGTGTTCCTGTCAAAGTGAAACAAAAAAACGGGAGAAACATACAGCGATAAGTGAAAGTTCTTGGGGGAACAGGAAGGAGAAAAGGTTAAGGATATTCATTCGGTGACCGTAATCAACGCGTTACGTTAACATTGGCTGAGACATTTCGTGACAGCAAGCATGTAATTACTTTTCACAATCGATCTAACCCCCACTGGACGGCACACTTTAAGAATTAAGCAAACACTTCAACAAGGGAAAAAGAACATCTTTTGCTGATAAGATTGCTAGGCACTTTGGTCACTATTGCTTCTTTTGCGAGGGAAACAAATGTAAAACACCACACGCTGACTAACATTCTGGTTAAGTTAAGCTTTTTTGCGATTTACTTCTTTTTGGGGACACAGAGACACGACGAGGGAAGCAAACAAAATAAAAACACAACAACCCGTGTACTGATCCTAACCAGACACGGAGTACGGGTCCGCTGGTCCCAAACCGGTTGACAGATTGGTCCGGGGCCAAATGTGCTATTTACTTGCGGTGGCACTGCACTTATCATCGCCGTTATCACCATCCTCGTCGTTGTCGTCGTTGTCAACGAAGGCAGTAGAAACGGAAGCCGCAACGCAGTTCATATGTGTATCGGATGCTGCACCGGGGTGTGCGATGGAAAACTGAAAACAAAAGTGAAATTTCCACCGCCACACTGCACTGGGGCCGTGGGTTTGCGTTCGCTTGCGTGTGTGCGGTTTTGATCGTTTTCCCTTTCGTTTTTGCCTCAACAGTGTGTGGTGTCGGAGCACACAGTACACACGCCAAGCGCCACCACGACTACCACGAGGCAACAACCAGATACCACCACGCGCGTACTGCACTGTGTCGTGTACATTATTGCTGGGGAACCGCTTACAACGGCTGAAGAACAATCTTTTCACAAGAGGGTCTTTGGTCTACGGAGCGAGCGGGCAAATCAAAAAGGTGCGTTCTGGGTGTATGCGTTTGGGATACCGTGTCAAACTTCTCCCCCTTCCGAAAGGTGGCCGCCTTGGGCGCATGTGTGCGTCGTTAGTTACCGCGTACGGGAGGTGCGTTCGAACGGCCAGTGCGATGGGTCTTACCGTTTGGGGGGATATACTTTTGTGAGCAACGCGCTCACTCTCGCTTCACACCCGAAACGAAGCCAATGAACTGGGGCCATTCCTGCAACCGCGGTTACCGCTAACGTAGAGAAGACAACCCAAACAGAGACACGAAGTTGTACCGAAACCGAAAACACCTCGACCGAGGGTTGTTTCGGAAGTAACTGGTCTTAGCATAAACATTTTTCACTGAATGCTTTATACTGCTAGAATATGCATAGAACTAGTCGATCAATTGATGTGACATCAATTGAAAGATAATATTTTCCAAAGACGAGATTTGTTTATGATATTCCTTTACTAATAAAGATTAAATTACAAAAAAATCAAGCAACAATATAAAAACAACATTAATTAAAAATAATATAAAAGAAAGTCTCAAACAAATGGAACAATAACAGTTTCAATTGTTGGTTTATGATCTGTTTGCCTTATTGACTTATAAGGGCTTGATCTTGATGTAAGGATCTACTAAGTCATGCCTGCCATAACTGGCTTTGCGATCGATCTTCATGAGATTGATACTGTCGTATGTAAAAATACTTCACCGCGACGAAGAACAGTTTTAAGTCCAAAATAACCCTGGCAAATAATTGCCTAGTATACCAAAAGTTCATAGTGTGGAGGGACGATGCCGGCGTATTCAGATAGTGGATAGGATGTGTTTCTGTCTGCAAATGTTTTTTTTTTCAAAGAAGCTTCAAGAGTAACGTTACATAGTATTGATAAACTTCATTTTCTTGAATGCAACGACCTAATAAATTGATGCCTAACTATAGAATATATAGAATATATTCACAGGTTAAATTATTTGAGATTATAAAACATATATAACTAATCAGAATAAGGCTAAACGTTTAATAAAAAAAGAGAGATAAGTAAAGTGTGGAGCATAAACCTTTGATTCTACATTTTGAATTATTTGCTTTTATTTAGATTTTGTCAACAAAAGTAATGCGCTAATCCACTTTTTTGTTAAAATACCATAAAAACTAGCCTCTATATATATCTTCAAAAGTCACTTTCAAATCAACCCTTGATGTTCGGATGAGAACACACGAATATGCGTACGCCATAAACAGAGAAATGCGTACGTATCTGGGTTTAGTGAATAAAAAAGAGCGGCTCAAAGCGATTGTGGGTGTGTGCGTTGGTTCATAAAATTGTTAAACATCACAAAACGGTATGGTATCGCTTCCCGATAGGAAAGCTATATTCTAAAGCAGCATCCAACACCTCCGGGCAAAGTGGAGCAATGAGTGCCTTAGGGTTTTGCGATCATTGCCAGTTGGAAAATTGCACTATCAACTTGCGAGATTTTTGAAATTCTTCCTCAAGCAATAGTTGAATGATCTTGTGTTTTTTTTTTTGCCGTAAGTAGCAACAAGTTGCGTTGGCCACCTCTAAAGATTGTGTAAAAGTGCATTTATTTAGGAACATCATGTTGAAAGCGTGACTGAGCAGAAGGTAATCGTGATGCAAAATATCATATCGTTTTTAATTGTGATAATTCAAAAGAAATTAATTATCACAATTCCCTGTCTGGCCCTTAATTTGTGCTAAGAGATACTAACATTGCATGAGATATTTATACTATTTTTTTATCAACATGTTACCTACTACACCGACTAGTTTGTGCTGTTCGGGATTTGATGAGAATGGGGTTTCCCTCGCAAAAAGAAAAACCGGCAGACAGACTGTCGCTATATCTTTTAGTTTTTCCTCTTGTTGCTTCTTTCTTCTCTGTTATAGAAGAGCCTTTTGGTTTTTTAATGGCCAGTGCGCATGTCGACGATAAACATACCATGGACCTTTTTCGTTGCCTTGGTCTTGGTTAGGTGTCTGGTCGTGTGACCACAATGACGTGCTGCAGGACGTGCCTCCCAACGGCTTCGCTAGCTAATGTTTACATTTCACAGACTGCTTTCGTATACTTTGTCATTTTGCTTTTGTCTTTTTGTTTTGTTCCCCAGTGTAATATGTTATTTCCGAGCTGTTGTACTTTCCTCTGATTTGCATATGGGTATGCGTAAAAATAGATTTTTCACTCTTACTTTGTCACAATTAAATTTAGTGAATTGTTTCAGCAGAATTCGTTATTCTCTTCTTACGGTTCGAACTTGTGAATGGCAAGTACAGGAGTGCGATTGAGGATTTTAATGCGTTTTATAATCAAATCGCTTAACCAATGTTGTTTATTTTGTTAATTTGTTTTTTATCATGTTACGTTACTACTTATACTGATTGTTATATTGAATATTTATCAACTTAAAAATCAGTTTATTGAATTTTGTTGATTTTCTTGAAATTGAATTTACGAAAATTAACTCTTAATCCTCTTCAATCTAATATCTTTAAAAGTGATATTCTTTTTGAGGTACATTTAATGAAAAAATATTTCACTGCCAGTGCAAACTCAAACTAAACTAATTCTAATGTAGACAACTTATTTTCAACAGTAATTGTTTTTTGAAAATCAAATTGAGAGATCTTTATAAATGCTATTAAATTTCATACCTAAATCTTCACGAATATTAACATTCACTCTGCAACATAACATAACAACTCCGCTACCATAACAGAATGTGTTTTAATAGAGCAATGGACTTGATACAGTTTACTACGACGCTCTATCAAAACCCTCTTGGGCGAAACAGAGATTAAACAAGGTGCTCATGTTTTTGCATGGAGGTGGTGGAGAGAGCCAACTACCACCTATCCGGGTGACACTCGAGCAACTTTTGAACGATAAATTAACCAACGTGATGGAGCGCTTCGTCGCTTATGCTCCACCATCGTCTTGATACCTACATTATGGGCCCCAATGTAGTTTTTCTTCCCCAGTACCGGCGTTTTGGACATGGAGCAGAAAAAAATGAAAATGAAAATAAATAAATAAACCCGGTTCGTTCCGATGCACACAGTTTTGCCACATACAGTAAAGACACACGCTCGGGCGTAAGATATACACGCTCCTGGGGAGAAAATGCGTTTGATAATTTCCTGATATTTTTGCTGCAAAACGTTCCGGTTGATTGGACGGAAAAATAGAGTTTGCGCTACATATTTATGCATTTATGTGCGTACGACAGGAGATCGGTACGATAGCGATCGGTTAAAGCAACTTATGCAACTACGGCATCTAATACACGGCCAGCGTCTTTAAGGAGTGAGCGATTGATCTGGGTTGGTTGAAAAAGTAAATTTTCCACTTGAAAATGTCTACATAATAATGTTCATATTGTTCATATGATGTATAAGTAATTAAATGTCATAAACTATAACATAGATTGTTCTAATTCAAAAAAGCTTACTTATTTGATTTATAAAATATCCTAGTTTCATTCCTTTTTGTAATATATTTTATGTATTTTCTTTGCGGGTATTTGATATGGTTTAATCCTTTCAAAATGTGACCTTTTTACGGTACCTCCCAATAATTAAGTATTTTTAACAAATCAACTGCTTAGGTTAAGGTTAAAATATTATAGGTTGATCTCCGCGATCTGATGTGACATTTTTTGCAAATGTTAAAGATTCAAAACAATAATCACGGAACAGCAGTATTCTTCTTGCTTTAACTAAAAAAAGTCCAACCAGCTGCCCAAAGTCAAATCAATCCATATAGTTTTCAGGTAAACGGAAACAAAACTATGGATGAAAAGAATCCACACCTTTTTACCATTGCCTTTTTGAATGGCAAAAAACGCAACACATTTCACTCCATATTAGCATATCCATTCGACAGAATTATTACCGTATATTCCCGAGACCCGTTAATTCTGCTCGAACGAGGAAGAAACCCAACAAAAAGGAAGATCATTATTCCCGGGAGGGAGAAATCTGTTGACCTTTTTCCTTCCAGTTCCTTTCAATTCTCCCTCGATACGATCCTTTCTTAATCGCGAACCACCATTGCCCCTGAACTGATTTCTCCCGCTCCGAAGAAGAAGTTCGCTGACTGACTGACTGACCGACTGAACCCGTCTTCGTGTGGTTGGCGGATGTTTTTGTTTTGTTTTTTTTTTTCATTCACTTCTCGCCGTCTCGCGGCGGGATAATTTTCCGGCCAGTTTATTGCGAGGGTTGCGAGGAAGATCAGTTAGCGGTTTAGATAGGGTGCTTTGTAGGTTAAGATAAGAATACATTATTGGCACGACGGTTTGCCCGGGTGCAGAGGAGACTCCAATCAATCGCAAGCTCACTTTCTCGCTTTACTTCAAGTTGTCATTGAAAGTGAGCTGGGATGTGTGGAGATTGTAGTTTTATGCGTTACCGCGTTCATGTCCAACGGTGTTGAGTCTGTCTAGTTGAGCTGGGCAGGTTTTGTGAGCTAATGAGCATAAGTGGATCTTCGCTAAGGGTTGGGATGGGCTTTGCCTTACACTGCACTATCATCTGGTGCAACTAACAAGCATCCACCGCGATCGTTATTGCAATCGCGGCAGAAGATTAAATAGAAGTTGTAAACAGATTGCTCAAAAGCCAGAGAAACCAATTATACATACATATATTGTTTACAAATTGTGCTTTCTAAAGATGCACTAAAATACATGCATATCATATGAACAATTATTGAAAACATTTAAAGATTAATCGCTGTATCAATATGTACTGATAAAGTTTATTTTTTGAGAATGTGGCATTGAATTGTCAACCATGTTTATGATTCACTTTTTTCGCATTACGGGAAAGTAGAGCTATAAACGTGGCAATTATTTTTAAAATCTGCTCCAGTTTACCCCAACCGGTCGGATCATCAATTTACGTACCCGTAAAAGGGTACAATAAACCTGTTTTTTTACCAACGAGCAAAACTGAATATTCGGCGAAAAAGCTTGTTCCATTTTTCTTGCTTCTCATGAATCCAACTCCTTCAACGGAAATCATCATTCTACGTGCTAAAAGCTTATCTTATTCGCAGATTGTTACATAATTCAAATACAATATTTCATGTTTGCTTCTCTGCTAGCATTTTATCGCGGAAACAATAAAAAGGACTCAATTGGCATATTGCTGCAACCGTCGTCCGATTGATGGAACAAAAAGTGCATTAGATGCAAGCTTTGCTTTCCGCAGCGGCACAGCAACAGATGGTTTGAAGATGTTATTATTGGTGCACACACAGTCTTACCGACGACCGGTTGGTGTAATTGGTTTAATGAAACTAGCCGGCACATTTTTGGCAACTGACTTGCGAATTCGTTGTTCGCTTATGCACCCGACCATCCGTACATGGAGGCGCATACTGTTTCGTCTTTTAACGTGGCCAATAATTTGCGTGGCCTTGCCCTAAAGAAACCGAGAAGCGGCGCGAAATGTACAGAAAACAGCAACCGTAAGTTGTTGTTCTTTTCAACGGTGCGATCATGAAAGTGTCTGCATGCGAACAGCTTCACCGTTGTCGCAAGAAAAGATGCTGATTGCTGGTGGATAATGGATGCAGCAAAGTAGATATTGCAGTGATGCACAACGAGAGTATTTAATAAAATCGATACCGAAATTGCTAGGGGAAGGACGAATGGTGGAACTGGGGGAAGACAACGAAAATCTATAACTGATCGCCACACCATGCCCACTTGTTTGCTTTGCAATTTGACTGCTCAATTATGGTGAACGATCGATGTGCGAGCTCCACAGCAGATTGGTTTCGTGTTACATCCCAGCATTCGGGACGCAACCATTGAATGTTGCGCGACATGCCCTCCACGCTGTAGTGCTACATCGAGCAGTCTGTGCGTAAGTAGTAAACAGTGGGTGCAAAGAAATTTTATCTTAGTATACTTAATGATTTTTTTTTGTTAGTATTGCAAATTTGCAGAAGTATAATACATTAAATTGAAGAACATTTGCAGGTCATGTGGAACCAAAGTTCACAGATCGCAAGTTTTTGTTCAAAAGACTGTCGAAATACTTAATTGTTCAATGGAATACAACATACATGTAAAACAATTCAACTCGATTCAACAAACTAAACAGTTTGTTACAATTACAAAGGCAATATCATATAATTGTTTGTTTTTGTTTCAACAGCAAAGAGAGTGTTTACTTTGTAGTCTTTCACTAATATTCCGGAAAAATATAATCTTGAATATTCAACTAGCTTCTTCTCGAGAGTTTTTCGATCATTTACAATTGGAAGAAGAATGTCATTGATGTTTGGAATAAGGATTTTTATTTGATAGAATTATTATGAAAAAAAAAACAATTGATCAGTAATTAAGAAAAGTGTCTCATATAAACTCAAACATGGAATTGAAACACTTTTTCTACCGATTCCAATGCAATTTTTTTACCAGTTTCTCTCATCACGAAACTCCACTGTGCATGCTCAATGCAACACACTTCGACAGTTTGACTTTCCGCGTTAACAACCGCTCTGCACAATTCAACCCTAGCACTCGATCGCGACGGTCGAGTTTGAACAGTGTCTAGCGTGCTCGCCGATCGATCTTAACCATCTGGTGCGTGTTTTTTGGTGCGTTCATAATTATCAACAGTGCAGCTAAGTGTACCAAGAAAGAAAACAAGTCAATCTGCTATTGACAGATCAGGCACGTCTATGTACTTTGCGATCGTTCAATTGTGTGTTTCGCGGTCAACGTCTCCCCCCTTCTGTGCGTTCTAATTGGGGTGTCTGTTGCGTGGAAAGCCAGCCAGAACCAACCGCGATAAACGACTGCCAGACACGATCGTGACCTATCTCTGGTGCAAGTTATGCGCAGTTGCTCTCTCACTTATCACACAACACTATCGAACGCGTTTAACTTGTCTTACGAATAATTGAGTCCATTTCAGTAGTGTGCTTCATTTCGGTGCGTATGTTCGCAGTGTTGGTGTTTGCATTCTAAACTACATTCGGTGTGCGTTTCGTTGCTCGCTTATCTCGTGGCAAGCTTGACAGTTGGCCGTCCAAGCGAGCTGTTATCAGTGAGAAAAGAGAAAGAGAGTTTGCACCGACAACCAAAGCCCATTCGCCAAAAAGGCAAAAAAAGGGCCGATAAAGGGAAAATTGGTATCAAACGAGCGACGAAGAAATAATAAAAACAACCACCAACAAGTCCAGTGCAGAGTTTCTGGTTCAAAACTAGTTTCGCTTCCGCCAGAGCACGAAACCGACGGGAAGTTTGTCTTGGCTTGTCGCGAAATAAAAGTGTGTGTGCGTTGTGTACCGTGCTCGTCTGTGTTTTGTTTAGGGCCCGGAGGATAAAAACGTAACCTGTCTGCCCTCTGCTGCTGCTCGCGTTATCTTAATCACCAGCGTCTGCACCTTGTTCCGGGCTCATACCGGAGACTTACATCAAGCTAAAAGGTTCGTAATAACGCATAATGCTTCAGATGGGCTCCAAATGTTCAAGGAAGCGATAGAGAAAGGGTTCCTCTCTTATATCCAGCAAATTAGTAGTGTATTAGTTTTGTCTGCAGCAAATTAAAGTACCCTAGAAGGACCTCTCCAAAGTTCAATCAACTTGTGAACTTACGCCGTACGCCATCGCAAAGATGCAAAGGAATGTTGAAAATGTTGATCTCCAAGTCTTACTGTTCTTCCGATTCTTCTACACTTCAACACCTACACGGGATGCTTGGTTTTGGCATTAGAACGACGGGCCTTCAGACGTCGAGGGCTTGCAGCAATAGCTCGCGTCTCGCGGGTGTGGGTCAATCGGAGGTTCTTTTTTTCCTGGCGCGTCCCATCCTCTCACGCCTTAAATCTTGCAACTCGCTCCCTGCCCGGCACCGCACTATCGTGCTTCGGTTTCGATCGTTTATTGCTTGAGCAGTCAGTCGGAGGGCTTATTCTTGGCTAGTCTGCATAACGGGTCGCAGTCGCCAACTTGAGAGCGCGATCGCTAGACACCGTTGACGTTACGTCAATAAGGGGGCGCATGTCGAAGGGAAAAACCTGTTTTCTCTCTCTCCATTTCTTTTATTTTATTACGATCACTCTTTTTTTTTGTTTTCGCTTGCTTCGCGTATGATCGGTCACTGGCCCGCCGGCTTGAGGTAAGATGACGGAAAGGGCGAGAGAAAGATCTTACATCTTTACGTGCGCCCACTGTCGAGCCATTTTGTGGCAGAATTGTTCGGTGATGGTGGTTTATATGCTCGACACCTTTTAGCAGTTTGCCTCCAGACTGCAAAGCTTGGTACTACTTTCAAAACATTCGGTTTGGATCTCTGCATCTATATTATTGTGTGTCACCATGTTCTTTGGCGGTGTTCTTAAAGTTCAGTTTAAGTTGTTCAAACTTGATATGTTCTTAAGTTCGCTATAAAAGCGATAAAATCTTTTAAAAATTGGAGCAATGTCCCAATGCACAATAAAAACCTGTTCGCTTTTTTTTTAAACGAAAGCAATTCAGAATGGATTTTGCACTGGCCTTGATTCCGCCTGGTTGGTCACCGGTTCTACACAGGTTCTGACTACGCTATTGGTTCAGTAAGAACATGGGTAAGAACGGTAACACCCATGTATTCAGTCTTGACGATAGTGTGCCACATCATAGGAAGGAGACTTTAAAGAAGAAAGGTTTGACCCTGAGACCGAGTTGTTATACTACTCCACTTGTCTGCTTTTATACACGCAGCTGCATAATGCCATCTTAGTTCAGGGTTGATGATAAGGGTTTAAAGAAAATGTTCAGTAATTGTGATGTTTTCATGCATGAAAGATTTTATGTTTTGCCCGAGTAAAGGGCACACACAAAAAAATGGTCTACCTACCTAGGGCATGAAGAAAATCTTCTTTCGATGTTTTTACAAATATATTCGTACATTTTTTGGAGAACGTCTCACAAAAAAATAAATAAACATTTTGAATGCAAATGCATTTCACATTACAGTGTGCCATTTTTTTTGTGGCTGTTTGTTTGCAAACCGTTAAAACTCAGCGTTGCATTAAAATAAATCGTGCACTAAATCACACCTTGATAAAAACGCACAAACACAAAAATGCAAATCAAAATGCAAACGCCCAAAAATTGTGTTAAAAACTGCACACCATCTGACTCTAATTAGCATACCGATGGTGAAGATTTTAATACGTAGCCGTGCCAGCGTTCAACAGAAGAAAGGGAAAACATCCATCAAACAATCAAAATGTGCCAGGGGGGAAAAAATTCGGCCAAATTTACCAATCCGATGCAATTATTTTCGCGTTGGCAGGCACGAAACAGTGAAATAGAACGTTTGCCCGAGAACAGAGCAACGAGTTGTGCAATTGCGATATGTGCAATTGTTACGAAATGTTAAATCCTCCCAAAAACAGAAGCATCTCTGCAACAATGTAAATTAGAACAATCGACAGCGAAAAGCAGTACACGAGTGCAAGTACCCGTGGTGTAGGTTCGGGTTTTTGTTAATTAAATAATTTCTAGTTTAACACTCGTTCTGATCCGGCTTTTCCGCTGGGAAATGGAGCGATTCGTCTGCATTCGAGTGTTGGAACTGAGCATGGGGCTAATGCCAGAGCGGGTGCATAATTTATGAGCATTTCTGAATTGCATAACCCTTCCAAATACCACACCACCTCGGTCGAATTAAAGCCTGCCGCCTCGTGCACAAGACCTTAGTGGGTAATTTAAATTACTCATTCAAACTCATGTTTGCTCGCTCTACGCACCCTTCCTGGCTTAACGATTCGCGCACCTGTGCGGTTCCATTTTCCCATGACAAAATAGCTCCCAAACTGGCCATTAAAACGACGAAGGTCTGTGGTGTGTATGTTTTATTTCCATTTTCGCTTATTTTTGCCCACAGCAACACCAAAACAAAAACGGAAAAGTCCCCGGACGCCTCTGTTTGCTGATCCTCGGCAAGCTTTTCATTGGGCGGTTTTTCACTTTCAAACGTGACGTTTAATCGTACTGAAGCATTGGGGAAGTTTTTTGTTTTTACGCATGACACTTTAACGCAACGCATATTTATGGTTTCGTACAATTCATCAACAGAACCACAGGTACCAGGGCACCAGGCTCAAATCTCACCGATGGGTGACGTGCGGTGGCTAATGATTAGCATTGTAATTGAAATTTTATGCTGTCCCTTCAATGTGTTCGAGAGTAGTTGTTGTCATGATGCAAACAGTTGTTGAGCATGAGAGATTTGTTTTTTTTTTTACCAATTTTTGGCCTATAGTGTGCCGTCGGTTCCGGACCAACTGGTTGTAGAGAAATTATGGCAGGTAATTTAACTCATCACTATTATGGGTAGATGTGTTTCGTTTCGTTTGTTTCTTGTTGTCCTAATGTTCATTTTAGACACTCGTTAGAATTACAGATTTAGTGTGTCGATGAAATAAAAGTGCTAGATAAGGAGGAAAAAGGCAATAAATCAAAAAATGTAAAAATATGTAATAACAACATCAACAAGCTACTTCCCGGTCAATTAACACTATCAAGAAATATTGGTGTTTAGTAAGTCCAGCTGACTAGAATATGACTGAACACGTCGATTCAATTAGCATAAAATGTGTTATTTTTAAAGTAAAGTAAATTGATTGATTGCAGTGAAGATAAAACGTTCTAGAGCTTTGGAATAGACGAATTTGTGTAAAATAAGTAAAATACCAGAGAGCCTGTTCGAGACCGCTTGTTTGGAGAGTTATAACATGGCTCTACCTATGGCAAAAATTCGATTGAAGTCTAATTCAGAATGTTATCCCATGTTCTGATTCAAACCAAAATTTAGTTCTATAAAATTATCATTTTTGAAGTCTATCTAAAGTATACAGAATAATGTTTCGAGTCCCTTTTCATGCTCTAAACAGTGTTTAAGGAACGTTTAGAAATTTATTCAACACATCAGATACAGATAACACTATAATAAAAAAGTCTCATCACAATCATGATATTTGTTATTGATCTAAAAATTGATAGAAAAATTGTATTAATATCAAAGTGCCCCAAATATGCCACCAAGTTAACGAAGAAATGGGGATACTATTCCACCTTCTTACCATTAATATTTTTAAGTTTATTGTCAGTATCTTTGTGAAACTCCGTGTTCCTTTTGCTTACATCGATAGCGCCCGTTGAGTAGATAATGCTGTATGTATTTTACAGTGGGCTGCGCTACATACACTCGAATTCAATTAAGCTCGTTTAACTCGTATGGATGGATGAAGGAAAAAAACAAACCGGAAGAGCTGTTAACGTTCCTACTTGTGATGTTGAACAGACTGTTCGGATATTGAGATGGAATGGAATTAAAGGAAAGTGAATAACAGTTTGAATGTGAATGGAACTGATAAAACAGATATACATGGAAGCCCGGTCGTATAGCTTACAAACTAAATGTAATCACTAACATAAGAAATAAAATATATTGTGGAACAACAAAATATTGCTAACTTATGGCTAAGAGGATGAAATAATAGGAAAAAAAAATCATATTTTTAATGTAGTTTTTGAAACTAAATCACGAACATGTCAGTTTGGCAAAGTGAATAGTCATTTTGATTGTGATTTGATTTTTGATTTTCAAAGACCAATGTCAAAAAGCTATTAAAATAGTTCATCCATTTGGTATTGCCTATTGTAATAGGTTAATTTCCGCAGAGTAACGGCTCAATAAAAAACATTCTCCCCATACCGTGAGGGAAACAATTTTTGTCACAGGCGGTATCGCTGCTGGCAAAAGATGGCATCATGCCCGGAATCATGTGGTCAAACCGGAATTGGACCTCCATCATGTGGCGCTGGCGGCTGGTCAACCGAAGTGGAAAGAAATTCATCAATATCACTTTTCACGTGAACCGCGCGCGTTTCTGCGCCCCAACAATGCCGATGTGTGAATGAATGTGGTGCAAAGCGTACGTCGCCCGTACTGTTCCCGTTCCGTCCTGATTGATAAACGATCGATTTACTTTGATGGATCCGTTTGTGCTTAAGCCGGACGGTTGGGTGGTAACGGTTGGAACTGTAGCAATACGGCAGTTCCGTTACCAGCACCACACCAGACACTTGTGCGAGATTTCGATTTCGAATCAATTTCATCCATTCGATCGGTGACCGCGGCGGGTCAATAGCGGTGAACAGATGAACTCCACCGTTGGGCCGTGAATGTGCACTCCTTTTGCTCGCTGCGCAGCGTCCAAGATGTACGCTGCTTCGGAGGAAGAAAGTTCGTTCCAAGAAAGTACAAACCCCAGCTTCAGCTGCTCGGGAAGGAGCAGTCGAACTGCTTACGTCGAATCGGTGGCATGATCGGTGGCGGAATGTCGGATCGGATCACGCCTTTGGAAAAATCGTCCAGCCGATCGGCGAAAGGTGGAGTTGAACCGTTTTTCCACATTCATGTTTTGTGGACATGGTGTTTGCTTTTTCCTTTTCCTTCATTCGGTTTATCCTTCCCTACCAACTTGGAAGTATGTTTTGCTTGCTTTGCATTTCAGACGACAACCGGCTTGGGGGGATTTTTATTTCCTTCTTTACCGTCTGTGTACCGTCCGAAATGAGACGCCTTCGGGATCCCGTTTCCCTACGGTGAAGCTTGACAACAACCAAATAAATTTAAAAAAAAACTATATATACCAACGGGAAATGTACTTAGCGAATCGATAAATAGAGTAAATAGCAGTATCGAAGAAGGAAAGCAACGTTCGAAATGCGTTACAATTTTATGTATACCCCGCAAAAGAAAGTGCTGCATTAATCCTTCTGCCTTCCTTTTTTTTTGGCTGGTGTGGTGATCTTGCTTTAATTTATTTTAAGCAAACACAGCGCGAGAGAGGGGACATTGCGAACATGCGTGTAAATAAAAAGCAAAATAAAGCTGCGTATTTCTGCTGGCACCTATTCCATCAAACTAGGCCCAATTTTTCACCGAGAAGAAAAGCTCTAACCAGCCCCACCACTTCACCCCATCACCCACCTCGTATGCACACTCATTAAAGGCAAACCAAAAGTTAATGCAGACGCAAACAGTGACTTCGTGGGGATGCCTCGGAGGGACGATTTGGCGAGGCATATTTACCTTTTATTATCATCATCATCATCATCATCGTCGGCGGTCGAAAGCGCTCGCAGGTTGAAAGTTTCACTTTCTTTGC
Source organism: Anopheles minimus (assembly GCA_000349025.1). NCBI lineage: Eukaryota > Metazoa > Arthropoda > Insecta > Diptera > Culicidae > Anopheles > Anopheles minimus. The sequence goes on along the minus strand of KB663644.1, from coordinate 3,547,699 downwards.
GGATTGTGTATATATGGTATTTGCAGTGAGCGCACGTCAAAGAAAGAGAGCATCGGATCTGTCTGCCATCACTCCGAAAAACTGTGCATGCCAGCGGGTGCATTATGATGCACTTTTCGGTGCACGAAAGATGCTAGAGCTAGGGCGGACTCACCAAGTGGGTTTCCGAGTAATTGATTGGCGAGTACAGACGCATCTTGGTTTAGGTTCGAGTGTAGTAATTTCAGTTGGGGAGATAATTTGTGTACTTACCTTACAAGCATTATGTATGAGGTAAGTGTGTTTGCGTATGTTTGTGTGAGCCATGTATGGGGGTGAGCTTCTGAACCATATTGAATAATCAACACCCCAATAAGAGTGGATTCATCCAATGCGCTACGTTGGGGTGTTTTAGTTTTTGATGTTTCGATTGCGAAATATTTACATTTTTAATGAATAATTTAAACATTCAGGTGTGTAACGATGCATGAAAATGATTAATGTCTTTGCTACACAAAAATAAGTTTACGTATCTCATCAACCATGTGCGAAGTAGAAACATTGCTCTCTTTCATGTTATACGAAAAGAAAAGAGCATAAAAATTATGGCGTGATATATAATTCCTTTTCGGGATTGAAATTGGTTAACAATGATTTGGGGATTAAGTAATATTAATATCAGCCAAACAAAGCAAGACCGATTTTAATTTTTGTGAAGTCTTCTGAAAAAAACCTTCCAATATCTAAAAAGAGCTGATAATTTACCTTTGTTTTTGTTTTCTGCTACTAAATTGATTGACACAATTTTTATAACTCTTTCTGCGTCAGCTCTGGCTCCAAATGGGGTTGGAAAATTGAACAATATAGCAAAAAACAAACACCGATCACGATCGCTCGTTCGAGATGAAATAAAAACCCCAATTTAGCGTTCGCGGACAAAGCACAAAACATCACAAAGCCTTCTACAAGCGATGAACCGCGCGACAGTGGCGAACCCGCGTGTAAAATCGATCACGATCGACGGGTAGCAGTAGCGAAGGGTAATAATGATCGTATCGTCACAATGGCTACGCGTTTCATTTCCACCAAGAACACGAACTAAATTAAATCATTAATCGCACCGAACGCACGGTCCTCCTCACTCCCAACGCCCGAATTGACAACAGCGGTTTGACCTAGTGACGACAGCAGAAAATATGTTCCCGCCGTACCGATCGTGCCAAACGCTAACCATCGTGTCGTTGTCTTACGACGGGACACACACACACAATTTGTGGTCACAAGCGGCACTGTTCAACGATTAAGTAAACAAATGAAAAACAAAGCATCCAATCCTGAGGCCGACACTAATCCCGCTAAAAGTACAGCTGTTCATCCGCGGCATTAATGTTTTAATGTTGCGGTTCACTTTTTTGTTGTGGCTGATGCTGCTGCTGTTTGTGATCTCCGGTATGCGGTGCTTACTTAAGGTTTATGCTTTGATTATGGGTCGCATTGCTGGCTAGCTAGCTAGCAAGCTAGATCGTTCGTGTGGGAACCACGCTACATCCCGTCGTACAGCTGAAACGGCGTACCGAAACCGAATTATGTTTGCATAATCGTTGTACCGTGCCGTTCCCGATCGTAATATAATTTACGAACGATTTGCTACTACCGGGGACGAAATAGACAGATTCGCTGTGGTTCATTAATTATCGAATGCACGGGTAGCAGAACGGTTGCGGCTGAGTTCAACCACTGCTGACTTATTTTTAATGGTTGATCGTCTGCCAATTTTTTTCCGCTTTCGTACGGATGCATTCGTTTGGAAATGCTTTCCAAGGCATCTGGACGATTTGGTATGGTATGCTGTGGGGATCATCCAGATGGGGGTTGGCAAATGTAGGTGATCGATAGAAATGGAGAAAATGGGCCATACAAAATTGATGAACAGTTAAGATGCTTGTCATGCTTCTCTAAAATATATGTCAACTAGCTTTTGCACCGGATTTCATTATGTCCAATATCTAACATTTATAAATCATTTCACACATAAAGATTCGATTTTAATTATTTTTTTAATCGCTAGAAATTGAAAGGGTTAAACCAAGCGTTTTGGAGACCCTGATTAGAATGAAATTTGGGACCATAGTGTTGCTAAGATGGATGTTAAAGGCTTCAAAAAAGCGAAGAAATTCAACATCATTTTCATTATTAATTATGATTGAGAAACTGATACAGATGAAGGCCCTCAATACCCTCAAATGCAAGTCAGCTGCAGGACACTCCGAAATTCTGACTAATGAAGTTCTGAATAATATGTTTCAAGCTCCTACCCCTTAGTCGTCGAAGTTTTTGGAGGCCACCTATTTCACCTACAGTTTTATCTAAGAATTGACTGTCCATTGTTATACTCGAGACAAATATTTTGAATTAAGCTTTTGGCGGTCCATAAATTGATCATATGTCTATCGATGGAAATTTTTAATTGTTGATAGTCTGTGATCGATTGGTTATATTGATTGTTGCGTCAGTTACATTCATTTATGTATACATGTAAAGATATAGATAGAGATAAATAGATGTTAAGATTTAAAACTCCTTTTGAATTTTTATAATTACAAAGACCTGTACTAGTGGCCCTCGTTAAATTTTATTATTAACATATTTCTGAAAATATTGCTTCTTGGCTCAAATAAAAATATTTCTGAAAATCATTTCTGGTCACATTCTGGTATTATACTCTGCCATGCCTTTAAAAGCAAGTTTAACTATTAATATTCTAAAACCCCTTTGAAATTTTAAAATTAAAAATAAATTTCACTGATGATTCAGGTTAGGTTTTATTATCTACATATTTCTTCCAATTATTCCTGGTGACATTAGCTTAATCTCCTATAACTTTTAAAGCTAGTTTTACAAACAATGCGGCGCTAAACAAATCGACAGAAATTAATCATGCTGGCCGTTGTTTTTTTGTTCCTCTTTTGTGCTGTTCCTTTTGCACTCCACACACACACTGGTTCGCGTTACAAGATTAAATGCAATTTTCTTTCTTTACCTTTCGAACCGATTTGTCCTTCAATGCACCCACGCCACCGTGTGCTATAAGCGGGTTTCATTGCAATCGCACCCTAATTACCCCTGGAATCTATTGAATATCTTGGGGCTCCTGCTCAGGACAGCAATAGCAGCAGCAACAAAAAACGGTCGCCGATCGAACCAATTTCTGCAAATGAAACGTAGCGACCAATTTTCTGCTCCACTATAGCTGTAAGCGCCGGCGAAAGAAAATGTTTCCATTCAATGCACAAAGGAAAACGGCTCCCCAAGGCTAGAAAGGACACGAGCGGCTGTTCGTTTGCTGCTCGGAAACAGATCAAGCTGCCTATCATTTGAAAATGAGAAGAAAATTTTCTTTCTCGTACCGCAAACGGTGTGACCGATGATTGACCGGGCGAAAGTAAAAGTGCTACCCGTCCCGTGTGACGTTGGTGTAATTGCACATTTTGCACAATTCTTTGTTCGGGAAGAATTTTCCACCAACCGGGACAGATCTTCGTCAATCGTCATACAATGGTTGGTTGGAAATTGATTAGATCACATTCGTTTTGTCCTCGTCTAGCTTCCGCTTTGCCTTTTTTGACATGGTTTCAAGATGGAGACTCGTTTTACCGTTGGGATGCATTCGTGGTGTGTTCGCTTCCCGCAGCTATCGTAACCCACAATTACCGGTATCATAAAAATGAGCGGAAACAGTAACGGGCTTTGCGGTCCAAAACGGTTGCGTCTTCTAATGGGAATGGCTAGCAATCGCATGAGCTTTAAGAGTGTGTGAAGTTTTGTAATGCCATTTAGGGTGTATTTTGACATCCAAATGGAAAAGAGAATTGTTATTACATAAATTCATAAATTCTTTGCACATTGCTGATGTTAGGACCTACTGTTCAAATACAAACAATAAATGGTTGGAGAAGTTTCAATTTAAAACAAAACATAACCATGAATGATGCCCCATCTCAAATGTCAGACATCAGATTTTTTATGGAACCATGTTCAAATTTACTGTTTTATCAGTGCCTAAAGCTAACGAGAGTTTGATTGAGGAAACTCGATATTAACGATGGAATCAATAAGAAACATATAAAACGATTCTTTAAATCCTACAATTTTGGACGATTAGAGCTTCCTTAGGATGCAATCCCGCTATTACAGCTCCTCGTTACAAATGAGTCATTTCGTTCATAATTTAAAATCGATTAACAAATCACCACCGAGCGTCATGTCATGCGATGGGTTAGGCAATCGAGAGTTCCCTGTTGTGGCGTTGAGGTCACCTCCGGCAAATAATAATAGTAGCCGCTAATATGAAAATTCTCCCCCAAAAAATCCGCTTGCCCTTTTACCGATATGGGCTGCAAAACTAAAACACAACCAAACGCTGCCTGCTGGTATGGACGTCAAGTTTGAAGGTTGACTGTACTGGGAGTCCTCACAAATAGAAGCTCACAGGTTGCAGCGCCTCCCAATATACAGACAATTCCCTTCACCGTACGGACAATACTAAATCTATAACCGCATTCTGTAGCAGCTTTTGTGTGTGATTTTTGTGTTCCATTCGTTTGATTTCATTTTTTTTATTCCCTGTAAGCCTGTAACGACGATCATCCAATCAATTTAAGATCACCCATTCACACGGCGATCAGTTCGGATGGTACGATCTCTGCATCAATCCCGCTATTTAACGAGTGCCCAAAATCGGAGCTTTCGAGCTCACTGACCGTTCACTTTGTGATCCACTGCGATGGCATTTCGGTATGGGGAGCATGGTCATGTTTGCCAGGCATCGGGGACACCCTATGGACGAGGGAGCTTTCCTCGGTGTAGCTTGTCTGTATTTATTTTCGATTAGCGCCACGATACGGTGCGTTAAGCATACGCATACCGTCCACTTGGAGAAACAACGGGGTGCGATTTTGAGGGATGTTCACATAAATTGTGAACGTAGCCAGAAGCGACACTACTCATTCGGATCGTTTGTTACGGCTCAAGGTCAATCGGAGGGGGGCTTTTTTTCTTTATAACGAGCATCTTACAAAGCGTTGATCTTCTTTCAATTATCCACTGCCACAAAAAAGGAGAACATCTCGAGTAGCGGAGATGATATTTTATACGGGTTTCTTTTCAGATGTTTATCGCTTTTCGGATCGAATCAAATGACGCAAAAAGGGCCTGAGGGTACTATGTTTCTCTAGCCGGGAACTACACATAACTTGAAGAAGACACTGTTTAAAGCGATGCTCCAGTAATCAATTTTGATCCATTTGAGCTAGTCATTATAACATGTGAGCGGAGCCTCTTTCGATGTGACCGATCTAATTAAGACATAGTCGACGTTCAGCTAGAGGCAGTGTGTCCAATTGTTAATGAGGTCGAATGATTCATTCATAAAAAATAGTTAAATACTTAACAATTATGAATACCATAGTCATGGGGAGAAAAATCAATTACACCATGATGTTCCGGTTGCGAGTTCCGTTAGGTTCATTGATTAATGACTTCATCTTCAAAAGGATTCATTACTGATGAAGTTTATGTGATGCGGATGTATTACAAAAAAAGGTCTTCCAAATATTGATGTTTATGGTTATTTGCAAATTGCTTTCTGGCTATGTCTTAATAATAAGCAAAAAATTATATGCATTTTTTAACGACTAAGAAGTAAAAACTGCGTGAGAGGCACCACACTAAGAGTATTGTTGTCTTTTATATCTTCAAATGGAATACAATGGAAGTTACAAAATGATCACATGTTTTGCCTTAAAAAATCCAACCATTTTTGCTGCGAGGTGTGGAATGTCATTAAAAATACCTTTTTTTATTAATGTCCAAAAATAGAAAACGATAAAATAGCAAATTGACCGTTCTCTTGATTGCATTGCTTCGGGGGGTAGAAGGGTCCGAAACAAAGGCATGCCTCAACGCTGCCGGATGTGGGTTGGGAACGGTATTGCTCTTTTTTTGCACATCCAAAAGGATGTCCGAAGATGCGCAACGCACGTTCGATTTAATAACGTTCCAAGCATTTACAATCCATAATCCATCATTTTGACACGCGCATGAACTGTTTGTCTCATCTGTGCCGCCGCCGGCACAGGATTGCATCCTGTTACGGTAAAGTTATTTGCAATGCCAAAATCAGCCACAAACTGACCATTAGAATGACCTATTAGCCTTGTTTCAAAATGACAAAAGTAACACGCCGAGCAAGCGGTAAATCCTTCCCAGATTACGGATGTATACACCACCGGTACCGGTATCGGGTAGATTCGATCGATCGATCGATCGATCAACTCCCTATCGACACAACCACACCACGTGCCGTGTCATGACGAAGGTATAACAGCAAACGGGACCGACAAATCCTTGACATTAAGCGGCATGAGATTTCGAGTGGCTGGTCGATGAAGTTTTACACGTTTAGCGGTCGTGTCGACAGCTGCGAACGCGCTTCTTCCCATCGCTCAACCCGCGCCGGATGGGAATGGGTTAAAATCGTCACTTTAAGAGTGGAACGTTATTTTATGTTTCTCCGAGGGGGTTACTTTAACGCCGTCTAACATTTCAGGATCACGCAAACAGCCGGAAATGATCATGGTTAAAGTATATATGAGATCACAATTTTTATTGCTGAATGTGATGCGTTCAATCGAAAATAATAATTGGTTGTAACATTTTTATTGCTTATTGAAAATGCGTTGGAACAATATCTCGCAGTTTTGCTTTTTTTGTAAAAATTTTAATACATAAAAATCACATTTAAATCTGTTATTTAAAAGAAGTTATTGTTGTACTGTACATTTACAATTTATAATATTTATTTTTTATTATATATCAAAAAACATTTTAGGTTAACAAGTTAAACAACAGCTTACAGTTAGTAAACCTTACTTTAGCATCTGGTTACCTACTATTAGGCAATGTTTTCTGGACAGCGTTAAGTATTTGTTTGATCACGTTTCAATACACAGCATTGTTTGAAGGCGTCATGCAATTAAAGCACGTACAATTGTATGTGATGAAATAATAAAGACCACGTAGATAAGTGCTGCTTTCGATCGTATCATGCATCACACCTAGAAAAGGTCCATTGTCGTTTGTTTCCACAGCTATAAACAGAGCAACATTCGAGTCCAACAACATGTTGGAGAAATATCTGTTTCAAGCGTAATCTGATAGTGGAATGATATACTGGACATTGATAAAACTCCATCCTCCATATCACACAACGATACGAAGAAAAACGAAAGGACAAATGTAAAACGAGATATGTTTGTGTTGCTGTATGAAAAACAAAGTGACAACCATAGATATCATAAAAGACATGGCAGTAACAAACGACGAACCCTAAATAGACACTGAATATCCACAACAATAGTGCAATAAAGACTCGCCAGAGTAGGACCTATAGAGTGTTGTATTCACGTTCCTGTGCCGTACTTTTCGGAGGATGAATGCAGAATTTATAATGCCTTTCGGAGACTCTCTATTAATCCACTGTTTCACTGTATTGCCATATGGTAAATTTCTTTTCTGCTTAATAGCAAACTATTACGTTTTCGCATCGAAATGCTTCACATTAAACCCATCCTCACGAGGCAATATTTTCGGCGCCGGGCACGAAACACTTTGCCATTACCGATGGTAAAGCCAAATGAACAAGCGAAATTCCTTTTCACAGCCGATTCGTGTCACCATTGTCCTCCGCGTCATCCGAAACTTCCTTTGCGTGAAAATTTACACAAACATAAAAAAGCCATGCTCCAAAATGCTTCCTGAGGAAACTTACAGGGGTTTTGGTAACTGAGCGGCTAAAATGCGAGCAACTGGACGGATCGGAAAGCAAAACCGCAAAAGCACACCACGTCATCGTTCCAGTCGTGATCGTTGTTGATTGTTCCGCGATTGATTGTTTGTGTCCGCACCTTCCGTCCGTTGGTGGGTGCACCGACGTTGTTCGGTGCGGAACTTTCGCTTTCACGCATGAATTTTCGGCCAAAAGCAGATAAAACAAATGAGTGCGCGTGCAAACAATTTTTTGAAAGTTGCGCCAAGTAACAACACACGCTGTGACCCGTCTCCTGCCATCCCTTCGCGTTGTAATATAATACATTGCGGGTGGGTTTGTTACAGAAAGTGCGCACGGAAGATATGTTATGTGTGGCGTGGGAGAAAAGGACGATCCCCGCCAAACCCGTCCGTTACGGTCGTTCAGTTTCACGACGGGGGGCGGGGGGGGGATTTAGGAAGTGAAGTAGAGTACACTGAGCGGAAAAAGGAGCGCACTATTTGTGCGTTGAGATCGGAAGCCTCGTATCTGGTCCACAAAGCGCACCCATAGCCATCGTTTCGTATTGAAAGTTCCCTACTGTCCGATCGATGTCAGGTGCAGCCATTTGTTCGTTCGGGAAGGTTTGGTCAATTTTGAACATGTTGAACTTCCACGCCCATGCAATGGAACGAATTCGAAGAGGAAGCCTCTTTACCAATTTAAATAGATAATATATATCTTCTAAAAATGTGCAGAGTTACCAATGAGCTATAGTTGAAGAGTTGGAACAAAAAAATTAGTTTTTCTTAGTTGTAGTTTTATTTGAATTACTATATGAAATTAAATTATGATTACCTGATAAGATAAGAATACCACTCAAACGACCTAGTGCGTTGCGGAAAAAATCTAACTCCATACCCAAAAATTACATCCTTGCATATGCGACGTCTTCGAAGGCTCTACTAGCAATATCATCAACATTGCTATGATCATCTATTTACTCCCAGGAATGCAAACGATGCACAAAACACAGAAGTATCACCGTCAGTGTAGAACCATGTCGAGATGGGTATCGTAGTGGTGTACACCTTTGGCCTTTTGGATACACTGCAGACATCTAGCAGCAGATGCACCTGTGGTGTAGCAAACTGGTAGACACTGGAACTGGATATGTATCTGAGCGACGAATGTGCCAATGTATTGCTCTTTAAGGTGTGTCTATAGTTAGTGTTAGGTCTGTGAGAAGATATTTCCCCGTTCGAGAAGGGATCGTTTCGAGAGTGGATATTCACTTACTGCATAGGTTAATGGTTGCCATTTTTATCTGATAGATAATCCATTATCCATTAAGATATCCCAATTTGGGAAAAATGTTGACCAGTTTTAATGATGATATTATACAACTTTTCTTTCTTTTCATTCTCAGGTAAGTGTCCCAAGGATTGTCAATCCAATCAGGAATGTCGATTGATGTAGAAAAATGCATGGCTGTGATGCGGATTAAAGACAAAAACTGCACAAAGGCTATCACCTAAAAGTTTCAGGTACGAGTATGGAAATTAGGACCAGCATCGAAGATGCACCGATTATACATTTTATGTCTGGAAATTTGCAATCTGCACTCATATAGCTTTTATTGATTTTTTTTTATTGTTAAAAATGATAATAACATTCAAATCAGATGCAACATTTGTGACAAACATGGGTTCATCGTACCTGTTATGCAGAGATCAAGAGAATTTAGAAGAAGATTTCCAGCTATTCTTGGAGTCGCATCTTATTTATACTACGAGTCAGTAACCACAAGTTCACAAAACTCTTTTAGAATTCAAGCTCTGTCAAACCGGTTCAGCGATTAAACAATCCCGCGGTTCGATTTGTTATTTGCATAAATTTGGTTGTTATTCTTAGAACAAGCCGAAACGATTTACGAGCATCATCTGAAGTTCAAAAGATGTTTTGCTAACTAAATGCAAAAATCCGCTTTCGTCCAACGATTGGGTAGTTCGTAACACCAAAAATGAACCACTGGCTCATCGAAAATTTGCATTCTTTTAACCATTCAGTGCAACATTTTAACAACCAACCACAAAAGAGGGAAAATAAAAGTGTAATTTTTTTAACGTGTTTACATATTTGCGCTTCAGAATTTCCACTTTACACAGTTGTGAAACCACATTACTGTTAGCGAAATGATTAATTGTTTACAGGTGTTTGCATCACGCCCGAATTTGAATACCGACCCACTTGTCACAATCTTCAGACACACCGGTCGCTGTGAATTGTCTTCCTGCCTGTGGGTGAGAATGTACAGCGTGTGTCTTGTTTCGAAGCACCGTTTCACCATAGAGTCGCTTTATTTGCTGTGGTTGTGTTTAGTGCGTTCTCCTTCATGTGGCGGGCCGGTTAGTTTCCCAAAAAATAGCGACACACAAAACACTTTATTGTGTGTGCTACGCTGTGTGAGCTGCTGCTAGTGACGCGACTCCACCACTGATCCCTGGCTGCTGCTCCACGCACGCCCTTCAGGCGGATGAAAAGAAACTTTCTCACAGCAATTTGCAGCTGGTCGTTGAAGCCGATTGCATTATCGGTTCATTTGAGTTCGGGGGATCCGTCGGGGAAACACCTCCCACCCGACCCTATTGGATTGTGTTATGCCCGGTATGCAAAAGACCGTCCGAAACACCCGCAATTGTAAAATTGCCACAGCCGAAACTATGCTTGGCGACGGTCGATTGTTATTAAATGGGTACAAATAGAGCTGTCTTGCTGGGTTTTGTTGTTTTTGTTTTTTGTTTTTTGGTCTTTCCCGCTACCCAAATAGTTATGTTTCTGTGACTGAACGGATTGTAAATGGCTCGCGATAGTTATCATCTGACACATGAACCTCTCCACTTCATCCCCGTTCGCTACACGAATGCCACGGAGATGAGTTCTCAGCGCGGCGCAAAGACATCGTAATAGCATGAAGCAGACATCAGCAACACTTTAATCCGAGCACGAGCGCTGGCTCTTTCGTGTCGCTTTTATGAGCGAGTTGCAAATTGGATGGCAGAAATGCAAATTGGGGAGACAGCAAAAAATGAAACAGCATTGTCTGGTGGCGATTGAGTGCTATTTCGACACGTTTAGATTAAGTGCGTCTGCTTGTGGATTGACTGGAAGGAAATTACATTACATTACGGTGGTCAATGCGCCATGTTATGTTTAAAGTTTAATGACATAGAATATAGAATTTTTCGAGATTCTAGGATCTTCTAGACGGTATCTTATTTCCTTAAATAGGTACTGGTACTGGCAAAGATACTGAATCTTTCTTTATTCGGGTGTACGATGCATACTATGCATAATATCTCAGATGATCAATGCGTCTTATGTTTTATTTTAAAATTTATTTTATATAGATCTATGGAATCATCTATAGAATCAATTGGCGAAGTGCAACAATTTGAAATGAGGTGCACTTCAAGATTGATGTGTACATATTTCATTAAGTTGTATTGTATTTCGCTGGTTTAAGCGATATTTGGTATCAATACGGCCTGGCAGTCCTTTTTGAATAAGAAATATATGATGTTTGGTGTAAAAGAATAGGAAAGATTCTGAATATACAAGTAGAGATACAAATGGACATTAAAAACATGGAAATATGAGACCTTTTCGACCAAGGAGAAGAAGTATAGGAATATAGATATTTTTGAACTTCTACGATCTTTTTGAAGATGTTTGTTTCAAACGAATTTCATGTCTCTAGTTCATAGATAGTTCAGACATTAGACCTGGCCTTTTGAACGAGAATAAGAAAAAATATACGTTTTCGGACATCGTTCCGGCATTCACCTTGTATCGTCTGAGAAATTAGTTCTTATTTTACTCTGGGGTACCCTGAAGTTTTCCTATGCATCAAATAACATTTTTTATTCGAATTTGGAATTGTGTTATATTTGGAGAAATATCTTTTCGGGTTTTTATTTTCCGTTCTCTTTAACATTTGAAAATATTCAACAACTTCATTTGCATAAGAGACCGGATTAGATTAGAAGAATCCGGACCACAGCCTATTCTTCCTAGTGCTACATCACACACTGAGACCTACTGACAGTAACCTTTGAGGTAACCTTTAGCCGTGGTAGAGAGTAAAAATTTAAATCAAACCATCCAACCATACCCCCCAACGCCCGAACCCGGCCGGGCTCTTCCTGGCCGACTTTTCCAGCCTTTGTACCGAAACGAGAGCAACCGGCTGACACTGAAGCGAAACCGTACGCCGTGGCATTTTGAAGCCCCATGCCAATGGTCCAAACATATGGCAGATGCAATTGCGACGACCCAACCGTATGATGATGCACCCGCATCCATCGTGCAAGCCGCCGGGAAATGCATCTACAGTTGCACATGCTCGCGCGCCCATTGGAAAATCGATTTGTGCGGGTGGGCGTTCAACAACGGACGGCACGAAGTAAAGCTCTGCCGCTTGGTAGTACGCGAGCCCTCCCGAAGTCAATCTAAACTGGCACACAAGTTGGCCCGCTTTACTGCCGTGGCTGCTCTTTGTTGCCTTAGTACCGTTTCCTCCCGGTGGTTCTGTTCGGCAAAGAATCAACTAAACCATTTGAATTGTAATTGTATGAGTGTTGCTTTTTTTCTTCCTTCGATTAGTTCACACGACCAGCGTTGGCTGTACTTTATACAGACCCTATTGCAGACCTAGGGCACACAACGATTGCACAATAGTTCGTGCCGGGTCGCGTGTACAGCGCTGAGCAATGGAAGCACAAAAATTGAGCGAGATAGAAAACAAAACAACAACAACAAAAAACCGTACACACTTACCAGCGCTACAGATTGAATGGAGACAGGCTAAGCATTAGCATCCACTGTTTTAAATGATGCACATGCACGTGAAGGTAGCTGGTGTTGAGAAGGCGTTCATAGTCGTAAAAAGACACGGCCGTGGGTCCACCGTCCGGGAAAAGCGGCCAACAGACAAAATCAATCACCATCGGCAATGTAGGAGTGGATGAGGTTATGGGTTCTCTGCCACGAACGAAACGAACGTACCATCGTAACAACCGTCAACCGGCAAACGACATTCGTCCCGGTGACAGATGTGTGCTACGAGCTACGGGAGGCAATCATTGGTTAGTCATAAATCTCGTCTACTTACAGGAGTATCGATTGCGATCGCGTTTGAAATCCCAATGAGAGGGTAGTGCAGTTGATTACTCGAAGAAATGTGGCTTTGTTATTTATATGTAGCAATCGTGTCTAAAGCCATGCCTGTTTGTCATTAATTTTTGATCGTAAAATTAGTTCAACACGCCTTTAATTTTGTGCGTCTAATAATGTAACAAAATATGCAAACTGCTTACTAAATGTTTATTCAAAATTATCATTGATTTATGTGCAATAAGTAAAGGAAGGTAAATTCTCATCAAAAATAAATGCAAAAATGATTCGACTGAAAAAAAAATCAACCAGTAAAAAACTTGGTAAAAAAACAGAATAGAGTTCCTATTATACTATTGACAGCTAATTAAGGATTCATGCGGGCCAGTTTAATTTTACACGTGAGTTTTTATTTGCACTATGATAAGTCCAATTTTTAGATATGTTTTATTATTTTAAGCAGATTAGCAGATTAACAAACTAGTCCTTTTCAATTTTCGAAAAAAAAAACAGAACGATCGCTTTCGAAATATCGTTTACGGAATTGTAGCCATATATTGGAATTAATCACTGGTTAGTGTGCAATCATTTAGCCAACTAATGATCATATTCGTACGCTAATGATTATTAATAGTACTAAATTACACATATTAACAAAATGCCTACGATTGGATGTTATATTAGGAGATTGCTAACATGAAGTAGAAATCTAAAAGCAAAATACCGGAAAGAAAAAAAATTGATGATAAAAAACCCAAAATTGCGAAAAGCGAAAACCGCACAGGAAACAATGCTCCCAAACCAACGAATCAAATGTGAAGGGTTTGTCTAGTCGATGTCCCATGTACCATGCCCTTGTAATGTTCGAAATTTGCAACAATGAACATATTCCGGAAAAGTCAATCAACTTTCCGCCCGATTGGTCAGCATTGTTGCCCACCAACTTCCTGTAGTGTAACATTTTTTTTTTTTCAAACATCTCCAAGGAAGACAATAATCGCCACCCTGGATTCGTTCGTTTCCACTGAACGAGACATGATCGGTTGATCGCGGAAGGAAACTCTGTAACATCTCGGAACCATCCGCCGGTTAGAGGATGCTGTGCGCAAACCAAAGGAAACGAATGATGTGATTTTCTCAATCACCTTCGCCCGCCATTCGATTTTCTGCTACCAGGGTGACGCGTAATCATTAATCCATCGATTGGTGATCGAGCGTTTAATTTCCCGTGTGAAACAATTTCACCGAATTTCGCGCCATCGATTGTCGCGAAAAGGTGCTGACGTGCTGTCATCGTACCCTGGGTGCGTAACCGTGTGTCTTAACCTGGTTTTTGGCCTTTTGTTTTTCTGCGTCTACTGTTTCTGTGTGAGGTTCGTCGCTTAAGGCGGTACCTTGGATGGAGACGGCTCCAATGCAAGACAGTGGCGCGCGGGGTTACGAGTTCCCTTTCGTGCTGCCGTACGCTCAGAAGTTTAACGATGGAAAAAATAAACACGTCACTGATTTTGCGCGTAGATTTGATGCCAAAAACCTTTGCGTGATTGTATAATTGGTGCTGTCGACGGCTAGTGACGGGCCGGGAAAGGAATGATGGGAGTAAGATTTTTCTTAAATCTCTGACCCATAACGAGGGTCGATGGGCAACAGAAGGTGTGCAAAATTGTGCGATTTGTGTGCTGTCAAATTATCACTGATGCGTATATATTAAACAAAACCCTCTCCGTTGCTAATGATTCCCAACTTCTCACATCAGCAGCTGAAGGCCGTTCTCAGCCAAGAGAATGTTGGAACCTGTACACAAAAGAATCATCGTGACAAAATTGTAGACATCATCGTTTCGCTGGCAACTACATTCCTCCACTTATGTGCGTGGTTGGCCGTTTTTTCATGGACTTTTTTTTCTTTTTTTTTTCGTATTTCCCAGGCAAGTGTACTTTATGCTGAATTATTTGCATACACTTCAAACGGGTGGAAAATAAACTTTCAGTCTAGGTTGCTCCGGCAGGTACGCACGATTTGCATTTATTTTGCTACCACTCTGTGAGCACTTGCAGTTAAGGGAGTGGTGCTTCTACTCTGAGTACATCGTACAAACGTTAATTTATACAAATGCATCACGCAGTGTGGATAGTAAATTATAAATATTTTTTAAACGACCCGTCGCAGCTATAGGTTGTGCTTCGATACCCTGATAGCCATGGGAGCTATCTGTTTTGCAAAACTATTCTTAATGATGTGATGTGCAAAGTAGTAAAATCAACAACTCAGATGTGAGGAAAAGGAAGGAAATATAAATATTGATGGTAAGATGACTTTAAGTTATCGACTAACTAAAAAAACTGACATAAAATTTCCAAATAAGTTTGTTGGTATAATATCGGAATTCCTCGATTTATTTTATCGTGTTTTATTTATTTTTAGTTCTCCTTTTTCCTAATGTTCTAGCATTATTGGCGTCCTACACCTAGTTCTAAATTTGGCATTTTAAATGAAGCATCTATTTTGTGTCTTCCCGTTTCGAAAAGCTTCTTTAATTCACACTTTGTCAGAATAAAGAAACAGTAGACAAATGAATGTATAAAATACGACCCAATCGTGCCCATCCTCTGTTGATTATTGGTGGAAACATAGAACCAGTAGGTAGCAGCTATTATCGTTATTCAACGAAACATGAAATAGCCCCTACGAAAATAGCCCTGTTTCTAGTCTAGACGCCCCTATTTTTTGTCGGTTATGGCATTTAAAAAGCAAACACATATCCATAACCAGAGCTTCGTACAATAAAAAAAGATGGTCGGCCCCTTTCGGCAGAATAGCACACGCCTCCAAACCACTAATAAAAAAACGACATCTGGTATAATTAGGCCGTTGCTCACCTTCGCTTGAGGACGTTGCGATTCTTTGTATTATTCCGAGCATGGGTTTCCTATTCTTCCATCGCCCACCGGACACCCACCAAACAAACAGGCGCGTGTATCTACTGTTGCTCTCGGGCGTGATGCAACGCCTAGGCGCCGTAGATTAATTCTAACCACTTTGAAAAGCGCGAAAACAACCAGTTCCTTGGGTATAGTCGCCCCGGCAACCGATCCAATGTCCTCCGGCTGCATTTGTGAAAAGGTCGAAGATGCACACTGATCCACCGAGTAGTGCATATACTGTTGTTGGGGGCCGAGAACGGAGAACGGCATATCTCGCCGTTGTTAGATTCGTTCACTTATTCGCGTAAGGCCATTAGAATTAGCATTAAAATCAATTTCTCCGTTCGCTTCGTGGTGCGGCTCTTACACCAGGTTAGCTAAGCGGTGTGGTCCGAATTTGCAATCTTCGCGCTGGTCACCTTAAATTGATAGGAGACGTGGTGGGGACGTGTAATTGTGCGGCCGTACGATGGAAATGTTTGCTTCACTAATGTGCACCTTTGTTCCAGATGCCATTTGAAAAAAAGCGAAAGCATCAGGAACACACGACAGCATGATGTGGCCTCGTCAGGTCCAAATGCTAGCAACGGGGGTGGCAAGACATTGTGAAACATCAAAAATGAGATTTTAATTGACCTAACAAGATCTTTCGATTTTGCAGAGGCATGGGGGATACTTTTTTAATAGAAATGTATGGTTCACTACGCTCCATATCGTATCACATGATCATAAGTACATGTGAACGTGTTAATTACATAAAAACGCTGGAAATATACTGTCCATAATGTCCTCACCAGAAATGTACGCACTGAGTAAAAGTGGGTGAGTGAATTGAATACTGCAAATGGATGTATGGTTTTAACTGAATAGGAAGAGTTTTTATCACTTATTTGAATCACTTGTGAATCAATTATTTAAAGATCTAATTAGTGAACTGTAATGTTAGAGGGTAGGTTGCCTAAGTGACTTCGAAAGCAAAAGAGTACATAAAAATGTATATAAAAATAATAAGTTAGTGCATTTTTTTAATCTCTAAAGATTGTGCAAACATCGAATTCCTATAGCCATGCTTCTACTTTGATTAAAATGTCTAAATAGAGTAATTCTTTTTATATCCAGTTAGTTTATTATTTCATTTAGTTGGTTTTCTAATCGATGTATACTATCGTAGTATAATTATAGCCAGTTTACTTACTTACTTATCAGGCGCTACAACCGCTTCGCGGTCTTGGCCTGCTGCAA